>DWQX01004370.1:0-15192 GCA_018245475.1 Pharmacophagus antenor
CCCTATTGTCTTTCCTAAGGCTATATTGAGAAAACAATATCTTCATTATTGTGCTTTTCGATATAGAAAAGTTGAAGTATTAAGATTATTATAGTTAAAATAACATGACGTGACGTGTTGTCAGGACGGCCTCCGCAAACTGTACAACGTGATCTCCACGCTGCCGATACTGGGCGCGGACGACGGCGCGCGCGTCTCCGAGGACGAGACGTGCGCCGCGCGCCAGATCGTCCGGCACGTGTGCGTCGCGCTCAGGAGGTGAGCGGCTGTAGTGTAATAATAATAATTACAATGAAACCCGTTTTTGTGCGGCCTTTTCTATGCGATAATTTTCTGTGCGAATTTTTTTAAGCGATTCATCATCAACGATTCATCGCATAACACAAATCGCACAGGAAAAAAAAGTCGCGCATGGGAAATCGTGTGAAGAGAAAACAGGTTTTACTATAACTACCTACATAGACCTATCATCCAATACTTATAACAACGGTAAACAGGCAAATTAAATAAACATACGGATAGTCTGGAAGTCGATGACTGCCTCCGTGGCGCAGTGGTTTATACGTTTACCTTGTAACGCGGAGATCTTTAAAGATTTGAAATCAATTGTTTGGCTTCCTTAAATTGTTACTTTTCTTCATTTAATGAATCCAAGCAAGAAATAAAAAGGAATTTGGCAAGGAAAATTTTTTTAACCTTCTTGAAGGGGAAAGTTTATAACGAGGAAAATAATAATAATATGTTTATTTATGGCTAGAAAAACAATACATTTTTTTATATATGATCATACGCACATATGGTAATCATATCATGCCACACCAGACGGGACATGTCTCAAAACAATGATGCATAATTTTGGTGATTGGCAAACTGAACTATATTTTTATTAAAGGTTATTCATGTTGTTAAGGGATAATGACTACTGGAATAAAACAATGCCGTTATGGCCGCAAGTCGATATTGAGGGTGGTAGATTGCTTAGTAGCTTTGACCCTTCTGTATCCAGACTTGTACAGAGGATTGGTTTTTTTTTAACATATAGCATTTTGGAAAAAAGCTTAGAACCATTCAAAAGTGTTAAAATAAATGCATTTGGCACTTTTGTAAATACTCCCAGGTACTTAGAGGCACATCTAAAACTGCGAGCGGCTCAAATTGCGAGGCAGCAAGGCGACAACGTCCCGGAACCACCGCCTTACAAGGTTAGTGCAATCTGAAATTTAAAAATACACCTCCATTTCACTTCATCTTAAGTGACAATGAGACCGTAGATGATGAAGTGAGTTCACCCAAAACACTTCTGGCGCTCACATGTATGACTGTTGTAACTCAGCAACGCCCATTAGTCGGTAAATTAATATTGAGGGCAGTAATCATTCAGGCGGATTCGAAAAACTGTACCACCATCTAGACTCCACTACTCATGTAGCCCGGGTGTCGAAACCGGAACATCGACGTAACAAGCCATACGATTAACCATAGCGGCAGTACAAATCATTTCATTTGTTCATTAGTAGAGCAAAGTGTAAGTTAGCTGCGTTTGTTATGACTGTAATAAAGGCTAGCAGTGTCAACACACATCTTCCTCTACAACAAATGAACAGGAAGCAAAATTGGACTATAAACATCAAAAATATTCGTATGATATGAACTCGTTATACGCTGCAGGCGTCGAAGTCGTCGCCGGAAGAGATCCAGGAGCAGATACAGCTGCTGCAGAGCGTGGCGTGGTCGCGGTGGGCGCCAGTAGATGAGCTGCTGGAGCTGGGCGGCGTAACGCTGCTGCTGCAGGTGGTTGGATACGCGTACGAGTGGAACTTCAATGGCAGGTATTGTAGAGCGGACGGGGAGGGCGGAGAGGCCGCGAGTCAGGAAAGGGGGGGAATCTTTGTTCTAGTGTGCGTTCTGTAGGAAATTCCGACAAATTAAACGATAGGAATATTTACTGTGTATTTTATACGGTATGATAATAACGTTTATATATAATTTCGATCAAAGCCATTGAGATGGATACGTTATAGGGTTTAAATCAGCAAAGGTCAAGCATAACTCTCCCCTTCTCGCCTTAACGAAAGGATGTTCATTGAAGAATATCCCCTCCATATTCCAAAAAAATGTCTTCCCTAACCCAAGAGCGCAAAACGACACAGGATTTTCTTGATATTATCCGAGCAAACCTGATGTTTTACACTTTTTTTCGAGGTGAAATCCTATGAGTACCCCGTCGCAAGAGGAGCGGGGGAGTTATGTCGGACTCTTACCGGTTGAAACCCCATGGTGTTCATTTCAAAGCCTTCGGTCGGAACTGATGGAACGCTTCCACACGCTACCGTTATTCCAACGGCATTGGCACCATTCGGGAACTATCTTAATCTGATTTCCCTGCCAAAGGTAAGGAATCTTTCGAAGATCATCAATGTATATGTAAAATATCATTTCCGCATGTTAAGGGAGTCACGTAATTTCGTAAGACCATGAAAATTCTTCAAGAATTGCAAAGGATAGCTGCGAAATTTATACCAACATTTCATTATCAATACTGTGACCAACTGTATAACGGATTTGGTTAACAACACTTAAACATCTTGGAAAATTTTAAGCTTAAGCTGAGAAATTATAATTTAAATTTAACTATAAATAAAAAATAAATGAAAAGCACGGCAATAAATGTAATGTGTTGTTTTCTATCTCTTCAGGGCAGAGACTGTGCGCTCGGCGCTCGACGTTATATCGGTGTGCAGCGTGGCGCCGCGCGTGCAGATGCTACTCACTGAGAAGATAGACATGCGCGACGCTGACCTCACCACCGGCATCAACATTGTACTAGGTAGAGACCATAACCGCAAGCAAAAGGGACGGTGCTATGAGTTTAACGCAAGTATCTACGCGTTTGTGGCATAGTAGCTAAACAAACGTCTGAACCGATACTAATCGAGATCTAAAACTTAATTAAAATAAATGGCCAACTACGAAATGAACTCAAATTACGCAAAGTTCCTTTTCCCTTAAAATATAGAACCCTTATAAATAGTCAAGTAGCTTAAAAATTGAAAACACTTTAAAATCTTCTTGTTCAACTTGAATATAATTATTATTTATTACTATCCCCTCTATCTCTTATTCGCCTAGCGGCAGACAAAACCTTATTTGAGCAAGTTATACAATTATTCATACTAAATGCTCAAATTGTATGAGTTATTTTAACAGTTAAACGCTTTGACGACATATGGCACTTGATCGTTGTGTTTCAGGCGCGGCCGATGGTGAGATCGTACCGGAACCGGAAGTGCAGAAGGCAGCGCTCAACGTCATAGTGAACTGCGTGTGCGCACCTGTGCATAGAGTATGTGGTAGTTCTTATACCACGAGTTGTACAACCTACTCATCATTCAGGCCCTATAGTTTAACTATTTCTTTTGGCTATCCATTTTAAGACATATGTACTCCGTTGGCTCGTCTACGGATCCATCCGTCATTTGTTCCGCAAGTTTGTCAACTCCCCTGCGGAGCCAAATGTTTTTATCATGATTACTTTCAAGATGACAAGGTACCGTTTGCGTTAACTATTGTCATCGATAGGTGAGACTAGCCCAATCTCTTTACGGTAACGAAAAAATATTTTTTTCTCTTTTCATAGTGGTCAGCGACACATTAACTTAATACTACTTAGCACTACGCTAAGGGTTAAAATTTAAAATTGACATTCGATTTGTTATGAATAGACTGTCAGTTGTAAATACAATATTTTTTGACTTAGCGCACTACATTATCTACGGCCTCATTATCGTTTAAGGTCACGTGAAATAAAAGTGTTAACTCATTGTCGATAAATAATTCTTAGTGGTAAAAAGGACGACTAATACAGATGTCTCTGTCTATCGTTCAAAGTTAATTTATTTCTATCCCTCTCTCGTTTTGTATACAGGCGGGTACGTCGACAACGCGCTTTTCTATCACCGGTTCGAGCAAGAAAAAGACTGCGCTCAAGTCGTACGAGGACATCATACAGAAGGTGTGGGAGAGTGTGCGCACCAACAACGGCATCATGGTACGACATATATCCTTCTCTTTTAATTTATGGAAATCAATCTGGATAAGTAAAACACGCGCTAAAGTAAAAGACATGCGGTCACGCTGTATTGTTAGGTAACATCATGTGAAATTGCCGTCAAGTGTTAATTCATTGGATGAAATACGAATTTAGAAAAATGCAAGATTATGCTTACTACTTCCGCGGTGTATTGTTTAATCCCTTACCATGTAACACGGAGGTTACGGGTTCGATTTCCGAATCACATCATTAGTGGAGTCTGGATGGTGGTAGAGTTTTTTTAGAATGTAGCTAGCTACCAGCCTAATTATCCACCTGCCGCCATAACGGCGTTGTTGTGCCGGCATTCATGCACCTAACAGGCATTATTCTGTTCGAGCACGCTTCATTATCTACAGCTTCAGTTACACTTGATAAACGAGTACGGTTGACGCGCATCTCAGGTGCTGCTGTCGCTGATGCTGGTGAAGGCGCCGATCACGGACGCGGACCGGGTACGAGGGCTAGCGTGCCGCGCGCTCGCCGGCCTGGCGCGCTGCCCCACCGTGAGGCAGATCATATCCAAGCTGCCTCTGTTTACCACCTCGCAGATACAGAGTGAGTGGCCTGAACTGGACATATTAAAGGATTTTTGTTTCGTTTATTTTCTCTAGTGCCAGAATTACTCGTCCCCCTCTTGCCTTGTAACAGGTATGTTCCTACTTCGTGTCGTACCAGCATAGATTTGTTCCGGCAGTCATACATGTAAGAGCCAGAAGTGTTCTGAGAGAGCACGCTTATGCATTTATGGCCTCATTGTCACTTAATATCAGGTGAAATCAAGGTCGTGTTAGCCCATGGTCAATAAGAAAATCTGTTTGCAGCATTAATGCGGGACCCTATACTCCAGGAGAAGAGACAAGAGCACGTCATGTTCCAGAAGTACGCGCTGGAGCTGCTAGAGAGAGTCTCGGGCAAGAAGCACATGGGAGCCGAGTTCGAGACGTCGCTTGCTAATATACACAGGGTTAGTTTAAAACAATGTTACTTATAGATTTTGGGACTCCTCCAAAACGCTGAGGATAACCGAGGGAGTTTGAGTACTGGGAACAAATCCTACATTACTTTGAATTCCCCCAGAGACCAGGGTATCTTTCTAAATCTACTAACATAATAACAATTATTGAATGTTTATGAAAATTATATAGCTAATTGTGTTCACAGGCCAACGTAGTCGCCCAGACGCGCATCGGATACAATGAGCGGCAGCTGCTGCAGTTGGTGGTGGCGCACCTGGCGGCGCGCGGGCTGCGCGAGAGCGCGTGTACGTTGCAACGCGAGGCGCGCTTGCCGCCTCCAGCCACCTCCGCCCCCGCGCCTCCACCGCCACCCGTCTACACGCCGTCCACGCCTGTCCGGGTACATCAAATGCCATATCACGTTACAAATATCTGTGTTGTATAATAGTAATTCAGTCGTGTAATAGTTTATTTCTTATTTTCGGACAACAGAAGGCCCCTGGCTTATTTGTAAAAGAATTGCTACACTGTATTGATTTTTATATCCGCTAAAAAAATTGCGGTAACCGTGATAATTCTCAATTAATATATATTGAATATACTAAAAAAAGCTGAATGTCGCACTTAATTTATAAGATTAGTTGAAGTTTAAAATTTATTTCACAATTGTAACTCAATCGTGCTCAATAGCAATTTCGACGATGAAACAATTTTTACAAAGGTATAATTTAACGATTATACAATCAGGTGGTTCGTCCGCTGTTACGCGGTAAGGAGGTAAACTAGAAGTCGCCATATTAATGATTATAGTTATCTTATAAAATACATCAAACACATGCATTTCAATAATAACTAATTGGAGATAAAATACAGCATTGAGTTTTACATTTAACAAGTTCTTATAATGAGCAAAAAATATGTTTTAAATTACATTATAAAATAAAAAAATTAGAAATAAAAAAAATATAGAATTAAAATTTATTAAAACGACCGATACACCTCTCCAACTACGCTTCCGATGTGTTAATTACAGTTTTAAATATATGTATATATATACGAAATGTAAACGGTCCTCTCTCTCGCTCTTCAGCCGCGGTTGTCCGTCTCCCGCACGAGCAGCTGCGGCTCCCTGCACCGCGACAGCTTCGACCACCACCATCAGAGCGTACAGATGGACGGACAGTCGGACAGTCCCTTACCGCCCATCATAAAGCTCAGGTGATTGGTTCTCTTTTTTTCCTCATTATCAAAGGCACAAGTAATAATTACATTTATGTTTCATAAATTGATTTCATGATTTTTTTCCTCGGCGAGGAATAATTTTATTGTATGATTAGCATGAACCTTACTATTATTTTCATTTTTGTTGTTAATCCATATATTTATAAAATTCACACTATATATCCATGCACGGCCTACACTGCTGGTCTTGACATGCAATTTGAAAATCGTATTCTTTGTTTTGTGTAGGTGTCCATAAAAAGGGTTTTTTGTAATTTAATCCCTAAGGGGAAGAAGGTGAGGATAAAATTTAAATAGAATATTATATTCTCTAAGTAGATAGACAAAAAGTTTGATATAGGTACTGGAGGTGTATTAATGTTAATCTTCAATAAGTAAATTACCATGCCCAGAGTACCGGGCGGGTGACGGTTAGTATAAAAATAAAGTTTTAAGTAAATTTATATTTATTTACATAAGCCTTATGTAAAAATAGATTTATGAAACAACTCCATCTTAATTAGTAATATAAATGGAAGGTAATTTTCTAACGGAAGAGTAATTATTGTATTTTATCTTTTAAATACATTTCAATAACTTTAAATAAGAACATGGCTATTGTAAAGCTTTTTAATTATACTTATGTAGATAGTTACCATCTGATGTGTTGTAAAATTAACTTTATTTGTACGGCAGGAAGGTTCAGAACACACCGCCGAGCGTGCCGCCTGCGGAGCACAAGCGCTCCCTGCAGAAGCAACTGAGCGCGGCGGGCGGCGAGCGCGCGGTGTCGCCGCCGCGGGTCACGCTGCACTCCATCATCATCGAGTACCTCTACAACCAGCACGCGCTGTGCAAGAACCCGGTCGTCACCTGCCCGCAGTTCAACCTGTTCGAGTTAGTATAATGTCACTTTAAGATAATAATAGATGACCCAGTTCGTATCGGATTAGCACCGCGCAGGTTTCCGTACCATAAGCCCAAATAAAATTACGTTGTAAGTATTATTTTTAGTTGCTGTACTGGCAATGGATATGCACAATCGGTGAAATTTTCAACTTTTTACCTATAGTGGTTTACGAGAGCCTGCCGACAGACAGGCAGACGTTTGGTGGAGATTCGGTAATAGTATCCGGATCGCTACCTATGAGTACGGAGCCCAAAAAATGGACACACCGATTTTACTTATTTGTATAGTTATCTACTATTCGGATGCAAATGTATTATAAGAGAAATTTAATATATAATGCACGCTATGTCATCCCGTGGCAACATATTGGTATGATGCAAACAGTATTAAGCGAATGGTAAATATTTTAAATTAAATAATGAAACAGGGTTGAGTGTGGGTGTAATATTTAGGTATTAGGCTAGTAAGTCTTTGTAGAATATATGCAAAGCAAAGGAACAAAGGAAGAGAGTAATTCTGATAGACTGCGTCAAATAAAAAGAAATGTTATATACAAAGACGTGAAAGAACTATGATCTCCATGATGTAAATATGAACAAAAGAAACAAACTCTTCACGCCTGTTGTTAGGCTCCTTAAAATGTTGAATTTGTTTAATGGTCAGTGTATAAGAAATTATCACTGTAACTATATATCTTTATATTCATTTGTCTTCTATGTAAATATGGTGATGTTAATAATATTTTGATAAGAATAACGTACTAGGGTGCATGATGGGACTAAAATAATTAATAAATTAAAAATGCCAAATTGAATACAGAGTAAAAAAAATATTTTTATCTATCTCTCTGTATATGTATAACAGCCGCTGGTGCAGTGGTTTACCCGCTTACCTTGTAACGCGAAGTTCCCGAATTCGATTCCCGGGTCACAATAGTGGAATCTAAATGGTGGTAGGGTTTTTCGAACCCGTCTGATTAGCCACTACTCTCAACGTCAATCTGCCGCCATAACAGCTTTGGTGTGTTCAGGCAGTCATACATTTGATAGTTAGATATATTCTGAGCGAACATGCTTCACCATCTAGGGCCTTACAAAATTTAAAAAAATATATATGTATGTTTCTATGTGTGTTGGATTAGGCCACACAAGTGCCCAGAACCGAGTGCGGCGGGCACGCTGGCGGGGCTGGCGGCGCGCGGGGGCCAAGAGGCGGTGAACGTGTGCTCACGCGTGGTGCGCCGCGAGATGGGCGCGCCCCCGCTGCGTCGCGCACACTCGCGCCTCGCGCACGCACACTTCGCGCCGGTGCGCACGCTGCGGCTGCAAGACGCGGACGCATACTTCACCCACACCGTGTTCCATGTGAGTAACCAAGCTTGGTGCACTATTCAGTAACATCATGAGCCGATACACCCGCTTTGGTTCTACTGTCATGATAAGTATTAAAATTGCTGAATCATAATTGGTACAAAGTCTTGACAGCGATAGAAAGTTAAAAAGGAAAATCATATCATACTAAGTTTTATCATGTAAATATGATCGTATTTCGTGCTGCCCCATGAGCAGGCCACTAAGGACAATGTTTATAGACGTTTAGAAGATTAAAATGGGTATAAAAGTCACGTAGTACTTTAATGCTTTATTATGTGTGCGTGCATGTGTAAGTGTCCGGGCATGCCCTGCCGTGGTATAGCACTGTATTTTTTCATTTACCACACCATTAACCAGCTCTCTGTCCCAAAAACTAGCCTATAACTACAGACTTGATATATAACTTTGTCGTCACCCACTAATATGAAGCAGTTCCGACTAATGACGATTATGAAGGACGTAGGAATTTAGCCCATAAGAGTCCGACAAAACTTTGTATCTAAGACTATCCAATGCAACATTTTCCTATGAGCAAAAAGAGGTCACATATGAAGAGACAATAATCCACCTAATATTAAATTAAAACGTGAACCCTTAAGAATAATAGAATACACCTCATTATCTTGTAACGGACCGACGTATTATCTTTAATTACAAGATAAAATTTTGTATCCATTTATCAATTTTAAGTTTACTTGAACGTGCATGCATGTACGCGTGCGCACGCTTGCACGTGCATGAGTGCGTAATTGTAATTAATTGCAATCGTATGCATTTATCGCAGCCAACGCAACATCAGCTCCTAGCGGCGACTTCGTCAGGTGACATCCGGATATTCAACTTATTCAGCGGAGTGGAGGAGAACTCTTACCAAGTGCACGAGTCATACATATATCATATGCAAGTGAGTTATGTACGATTATTAAAACTTAAACTCTTGTTGCCATTTGTCTACATAGCATAGCTGCCATGAAGACATTCAAAAAGTTCATAACAGCGGTGTTATGGCGGGAGATTGTCATCAAGGTTGAAAACTAGGCAGCTCGTTTCGAAAAATCCAACACTCTCAGACTCCACTATTCTCTCTCATGTGATATATCTCTCATAAAGTAAACCACTACGCCCCTGATTCAGTGATATTTTTTTTAATCTTATGCTTATTTTGCAGGCGAGTAGAGATGGGTTGCTGCTACTGGCGTCCGCGACGACGACGTGGCGACCCCTCTCCGCACTGTGGAACATGAAGGAGTTTGAACAGCTGTGCGTACCATATGCTTTAATATCTCATCTGTATCGAACGTAACACTCGACCTCAAAATCATACGATGTTAAGTGACAACGAGACCAGGGATGAAGTGATTTCATTTCGAATTTGAATTTCATTTCTTGACGCCGGTAGGCTGGCACTTGCCCGTCGTTTATCGGAATGCAAGAATTACGTAACGATGTGTAATTTTATCGTAGGGATGAAATTTTGTGAAAATCTATTATCGAAAATTGCACCTTACTACATAAAAACAAGATTAACTCTTTGAATCGAATTTTAGTACAAATTAGTGTCAGAAAGGCAATCTATGCTGTCCGTGTAAGGGCGCCCACAGTATTCAAGGGGTTAATTATCATTTTCATTTTGAAACGTTTTTTTTTCTTTCTTTACTTTATATGAGGTAGATAGAAGAACTATATATTGCGCCGTTATCTCTCTCTCTCTCTCTCTCTATCTCTAACGTTACGCGTATAAGCCTATTACACAAAGTAAGTGACACGAGCAACCCCGGCAGCAGTTTCCAGTTAGACAATGAAGAATACGTAGAGTTCTCGAAGACATCGGACGAGCGCATCATCGGCACCAAAGGAGAGACCGCCACGGTGTTCGATACGCGCACCGGCCGTGAGCTGATGACCCTTGCGCCCTCCATCAGCAACCAGTACGCAAAGAACAGGGCCACCTTCAACCCCACGGACGAGCTCGTACTATCAGGTAACCATTACCCACCTCATATTTAACCAGGCACCCAAAAAAAGGACTGTTATAATGGTGTTAGAGTTTTACGAACCCACTTAACTAGCTACCCAGCTACTACTCTCAATGTCAATCTGTAGCCATAACAACGTTGCTGTGTTCCGGCAGTCATACATGTGAGAGTCAGAAGTATTCTGGGCGAACACGCTTCGCCATCTGCGGCCTCATTACTAAACTTGTGAACATAGTAAAATGGAGGTCAAGTGTTTTTAGCCGTCGTTAAAAAAAACCCTTAATAATGATTGATTACAAAGTAAAATGGTGGTATAATTCGGTTCACTTTCGCGCCGACAGATGGCGTACTGTGGGATGTGAACACCGGCAAGGAGATACACAAGTTCGACAAGCTGAACCAAACTCATAGCGGCGTCTTCCATCCGAACGGTCTCGAGGTGAGCATAAACCCTTTTCTTTATTTCGTCGGTAAACATATCTTGTATATATTTGAAACATGACCAGGGACGCTGGTTTACTGTGCCCCTTATAAAGGATAAATTTATTAATGACGCCTATCAGCAACCATTGGATGAACTTAAATGATAATTATTTTTAATCTTCATCTTTTCCCCGATTTGCACCTTACTCAAGTTACAAGATTCCGCTTTTACACGATTTTTAGAAAATAACAACTTTCTTTTTTATTTCGGTAGTCATAGCTATCAGAATAAGAAATTTGTTATTTTATTCATTGCTTTTACACGATTTTAAAAATCGAGTATTATGTAAAACATGAGTTGTATAAATAGGATAACACTTTTTTTCGTTACGTAACACAGCTTTGTCTTTTTCTGTGTCTCTGAATAAGCATAAAAAGTGGTAACATAGCATGCAATATTTAAACTGTAATTAATAAATGACAATTAGGTCCGATGATTAGGGACAACGACAAAGATAAAAAGGTTAAAATAAATTACTTGATAGTATAAATTTTACCATGCATATGTATATTTATTTACTTGGGCTTTATGTGTAGTCAAACAATCGAAGCCGCAGTCGTGTTAACCGCTTGTCTTGTAACATGGTGATCTCAGGTTCTATTCCATAAATACATAGACACGTTTGGATTATGGTTATTTCCAGGTAATCTCCAACACTGAGGTATGGGACCTTCGAACATTCCACCTGCTCAGGACAGTGCCCACACTGGACAAGTCAGAGGTACGTCCTTTCATTAGATTACTGTTTTAATATATCCTATCCCTTTGCATACTGTGAGCCGCTTGTGTGCGTTCGACAAATCTGTGTCGCATTAAAAGAAAAATAAAATATGGTAATTTATAGTTAAAATTGAAATAACTCTTTCATGGAATGTTTGAAACATTTTCTCGCCTTTTCTTCTCAGCTAGAGCATTTAGGAAGCTATAAAAGGCGAATGGATTGTCGAGTTGTCTATGAATGCAACTCTTCAGGGACAACTTTTAATTATCAAAAGAAAAATACAAGTAAATTTTAAAATTCTAGTAAATCCTATTAATTTTCTCGTCGTCGGTGATCAAATGACGGAAGGTGAACAAATATTAAAATACAACATGTTAGAGATTTTCATCTATATATTAATATCAATTAACTGTAAACGCAAAACCAAACGTACATGTGTGGGCGCGAAGACCTTTATTAAATTCCAAAACTTGGTACTTGGTAGTTTAATTTAAATTAACCAGTTTTGACTTTGAGGTGCAAGGCGCACTTGATAATTTATCTTTATTAACACCAGTCCTGCCAAGCCGTTTTTGCCTAACTTGTAGAGGCCATTTGATTTTTCGACTAAAGATTTAATATATAAAATTTGTATATGGGTTAGATATATTTTATAGGATCAAATTTTTCATAGAATGTTTGTTTTCTCCGCCTTAAATGAATGTCTACTTGTACCATTTAAGGTACGCGTGGCCTGATAGTCAAATTTAACGTGGCCCTAAAATGAGGTGTGTGGCATGAGAGCTATCAAAGAAACTTTTTATACAGAATCGAGGGTCACTTGTATGTTTTGATTAGTAAAATTACTAATTTCACCAAGTTAAATTTATACATTAAGAATCTTTCATAATAGCAAAGGGTGTCATATTTAAATACTGAGTCATCCAGGCTGCGGTGGTGATATTTTTTCAGAGGTTTTGGTAGCAAAAGGATTAATTACGAAATTCATGCTCATACCGTGCTCAGGTAATCTTCAACCCGACCTGCACCGCCATTTACGCGGTGTGCTCGGACCAGGACTCGGAGGAGAGGAGCCAGTACGACACAAGTTTCAAAACCCTCGACCCCTACGACTACTCTAGTATAGGTGAGTTATTGTTCATGATTTATAAAAGATGCGGTTGTATTCTCTGGTGTGGAGTTCTGTTCAAGGTTGACAACTCAGCTGCGAGTCTAAGAATGTTGCGGCTGTCTATTTGCGACGGTGATCACTTTTCACCACGTGAATGGTTTGCTTGTTAGCCTACTATACATATAAATAAAATATATATTAGAAACGGTTACATAAAACAACATATAAAGTACAATTCAAATGATATAAGGTTTGAATAAATCCTACGATCCTTTCTAATGCTGAACGCAGCTATCGAGGGTTTTAGTAGGTAAAGATAAGCACAATCCTAACTTCCCTCCCAGAAGTCAGGGTATCTTTTCGAAGATATACTTCGCGATACAAAAAAAAAATGTTAATTGCTTATGAACTTGGGCAGCGACGATCGACGTGAAGCGCAACATATACGGGCTGAGCGTTTCGCGCTACGGCACGCAGATCTCGCTGGTGGAGAACGTGGGCAACCTGGAGCAGGTGCAGGAGTCGTGCGTCAAGCTGTACGACGTCGGGCGCAAGCGGGACCACGATGACGACGCGGTGAGTTGCGCCCGAGCGCGCGTCCGGCTCGCAGGACCATGCGTCGGTACATTTGTTCGAGGGCCATGTTCGTTTAACTTGATCGTATAATCAAACTTTTGACACGCATTGACGTGCCTATAGGACAAACTTGAACACTTAAATACAGGCTACAATATTTACACTTTTATTTTTGGCAACGGACTAACGTGTGGCCACAATTGACTCTTTTTTTTTAATAATTCGTTAATCGGCAATGGGCTAACATTGACCTCAATCCACCAGATGTTAAGTGACAATTAGGTCGTAGATAACGAATATTCTGCCTCTCACATGTATAGCTATAGAGAACATAGCAATGCTGTTATAGCTGCAAATTGACTTTTGATGGTGTTTGCTAGTCTGGTGGCTACGAAAAACCTATCACTATCCAAATTCTACTACACTTGTACGTCAGGCATCAAATCTAGAATCTGCCACCATCTATACTATAAATTGGTTTACTCCAGAATCGAACCGAGACTACCCTGCTATAAGGTAAGCTGTAAACCACAGTGCTGCGGTTGAGAGTTAAATAATTATAGTTCACATCAAGGGCGGGGTCCTGTTCGAATAAAATAAGTAATCTAATAACTGGTCTTTGAGTGTAATAGTGATAATGCTGTTGCTTACACCAGGGGTCACCGGATCGATAACCGGCCAGGACAAATTTTTATGTGACGAAGATTCGCGTTTGTTCTGTGTCTGGTTATATATGTACATCGCCATAACATCTGATGAACCATACTGCAAATGGTTATCAGCTACTTACCTTGGGAATCAGAGTACTAGATGTGATAAAAGTTCTAGTCATTCATTTATTCATTATTATTTGATCGTAACGTGTTCTAACTCGCAGGAGGAGGACGAGGAGGAGGAAATGGCGGACGGCTCGGAGAACGACGACGGCTCGGATTCTGGATCGGACAACGATGACGACTGTGAGTCGATGTTTGTGCCTAATGGGGGAGGGGAGTAGGAGGACCATGATCGGTTAAACGTGTGAACCTAGGCTGTTAATGTGAGTTATTATATAGCAACTGTTGGCGGTACCGGAAATATAAATAACATTTCAAAACAAAAAGAAATTATATAAGCGAGATTAACCCAAGTAGATTTGCCTGCCAGCTAACCTGAATGACGGGCGAGTAGATTGTTAGGTAGAGAGAAGGTATACATATATTTATATATACATACATGTATAAATAACGACACATTTCGTAAAGGACAGTTTACATTATACTTTTTCTTTGTTTATAATTCTTTTTCAGCCATTAATAGCGCATACAACTGTTTGTTATTTCGTTAACCACAACTCGATGTCACTTTAAGATTAATTATACGCCTAAATATACGAAACCAAATGTCATTGCTGTTAACATGTTAACAGTGGAATTATTTTTTTAAAATATCACAAAGTATATTTAAAGTAAGCATTGACAAGTTTTCACACTAAATGCAGCTCAAAGTATGCCGTTATAAGTTTTACGAGTGTATAGAATTTCTACATACATATCGAAGGTATTTATTTTGCCCCGTTCATCTAAACGTGAACAGTGTCGAGGTACACTCAAATCGGTGTGTATACACGACGAACGAGCTTAACAACTGCTCGTGATAATTGACGTTTGTGCATTTCTTTCAGCTGAACACTTTGCTGAACGATCGGGGAGATCCCCCATTTCGAAGCAAATAAGTGGCCGACCAGAGAATTTAGAGAGATTTTATTAGATTTTCAGCTTCGTGTTTCTAG
>DWQX01004371.1:0-15191 GCA_018245475.1 Pharmacophagus antenor
GGTAAAAATAAACCGAAACGACCATGGCAAACCATCTAGACAGGTCTATTTAGAATGGTCGGCGGTATGAGAGACTTCCCATCCATCACTCACCACTCACCAGCCATCACTGAATAAATTAATATTGATATTCAGTGGTGGTACTACCATACAAGTCGAAAAGTCTGACATAAATAAGCAATAACGTATACAAAAATTTATCAATTAGTAATTGAGGCAATCTCGATAAGACTACTAAGGTAAAAAAAAATTACATCATACAATAATGTTTTATTATAGTAAATGTACATTCAACCCTTAACACTCAGCGAGTTCTTGTATCGCTGGTATTTATTATGCAAAAGAAAAATTGTATATACATAACAACAGAGACTAAGTTCGCTTTACCTACAGATAACAATAGTCAACGCAACGATATCGTGTCATTCGAAATGCTATCATAATAAAAAAAACAACATGTGGATCCGCAACGGAGTTCACAAAGTTGCAGAACGAATGATGGCTCCATACAGGAGCCAAGGTTTAGGCCTGCCCTACACGCCACACCGTTGTCGTCGTTTGTACTGTAGAAATCGAATTTGAATGCATCTAAATATCCCGGAAGACAACACGCTGATGTATATTCACACAAACTGCGTAGCCTCTCCATGGACAACGTACATACAATGTATGATAAAAGACACTAACGAGTCGTAACCGCAGAATTTAACACTGTCTCGATCAAGACAATTTACCTAAACATTTAGCGTTCGCGGATTACGCCACGTTAATACGTAGTCTTTGTGACACACAGAATAGAGTTCACAGTGGAACAGATGCATCGAAAACAAATATAGACTGTAATGACGTTATCAGTGAGTCAGTTATGATAATATTGTGAGGTAATACTGTATTTTTATATAGAAAATATTGTACAGCACGGGTGCTCTGTTTTCCTTTTCGTTATCTGCCGCGACATTGTGGAATGTCGAGTTTTGTTTCACTCGTTCCTTTTAAAAATAACAAGGACAAAAGAATCGTCATGTTTTACTGTTCACTTAGCCGACCCTTGTTCTTGGAAGCGACTCAAGTGTTATTATGGACGGAGTTTTAGTCGCCGCGTATTGTGGTGATTATCATAAACTTGGGACATAAATGTAGAAAAATCTTTTTTTTTTATTTTAAATAGAATTATTTTTTCTATTTACGGGAGTATTATTCGTTTAATGAAACTTAATTATAAGGAAATTATCGCTTACTTATTTTGACTATTTATTGTCCGATGTTTAAGATGCTTTAAAACATCCATAATGACGGGAGAACTGAAGTGATACTTCTTCCGTTATCGTAGTCATCACGGCCCATAAATCTAGTTTTATTAATTAAATAAATAGAGTTATGAATATTGTATCAGAGACTTTTTTCACACACAATACTCTGTGCGAAGCACCAGTAGTTTGGGTTGTCAGTGATATACACATACATAGATATTTTTTAAATAATTACTTCAATATATATCAACACCAAGACACAAAACAAACGCAAATGTTCATCACATGAATGTTTGCCATATGCGGGAATAGAACCCGCGGACCTTAAGCGTGAGGGGCATGTTTACTACTATTACACCAACGGGTCAGTGGGTACATACGTTTAAACACATACAAGTTTTGTATAAATTTCCTATATAACAACCGTTGCTCAGTATACTAATAGATCAGTAAAGTATTTGGAAGCTCTAATAATAAAAAAGAAATATAATAAGATGTATAACATTTGAACAAAATTGCTCGACTTTAAAAAGTGAAACAGAGTTGACTAACTTGGATAATGAGTTTTGACTTTCAATTTCCACAGATAGTAAATCTGAAGAAGTAATATTGATTTCAATGTTGTCAGGTAAGCAATATCGTAATGAAAACAATTCCAATTTTGAACTGAACAAAGCAGTGACATGACATCCACAATCATTAAAAACTTCATTATCATTGTTAAATTAACATCACATGATGGTAGGATTTTCCAAACCCGCCTAGCTAGCTACCACCGTCAGTGTCAATCTGTGGCCATAACGGCATCGCTGTGTTTCGGCAGTCATACACGTGAGAGCCGGATCTGGGCGAACACGCTTCACCATCTACGGCCTCATTGTCACTTAACATCAGATCAAGTGGTAGCCTATAAACGATAACAAAAAAAAATTATAGTAAGAAACGTTTATATGAAACTTATTGCAACCTTCAGTGAATGCGGGCATGAAATATCAATATTAATTTGATAAAGAACTCATAATATGTTACAATGAAAAAGCAATTAATCACAAATGCTGACTATAAAAATGTGACGAAAATGAAATTGTCAACCAGTGTCATTTCCAGCAAAAAGTTTTGATTATAAGGTGATTTTTTTCTCAATATTAAGTTAATTTTATTTTACATTTAACGTTATTTTGAAGAAAAAAGTTGTTTTACTAATTTACTTTATACCTGTCTACTAAATTCTTAGAAAATTATTATTTATATTGTTATTTTACATTATTATATTTCTAATACATACATTAATACATAGATTTTATATTGATAATATTGTCTATTTGTTTTAACGGGCTTATTAGTGATTATCATACAAAGAGTAAGCATATTTTCCACATGTTTCCGTACAATGCAAAATAAAATCTATTGTATTAAATAGTAAAATTCATTATAAATAAACTTGTAAACAAAAAAAATCCATTAAATAAAAGTTTAGACTAATTATAATTCTTCATATATACTATTTCAATCATATAAAAATTTTATGTGACGAATAAATAAAAACAGAAAATTCTTTGTCATATTAATAAAACTAAATTTTTCGAAGATAATCGAGTCCGTTTGAACTATTATCAGAATTTGCGAGTGAATGTTGTAAGGCACACCCGGTTAACGGAGCGCTGAATCTATGAAATACTAGAAGCATCAGATAATAAAATATATTTAGATAAAATGCTACATTGAAATGATGTTTTTGTTGTTAGTCTTTCGAGGACTTTCCAGCTTCATCGGACTCCGCTCGTTGTATAGAATACGTAAAATGTTATTTCTAATAAATGTGTAATATTCGCGCAATTATAAGAAATCATTGGCGCTATGTGAATAAGCAAAAAAAAAATGACTACTACTACGCTATACAACGACGTCGACGAGCAGAAACATCAGCATGTACATGTTAAATATATATAATATCAATAGGCGTTAGTAAATATTGATGTTATCGCTAACTCATCTGTTGCGGTAAATATTATGATGAAAAAAAGCGATCTCCGCCGATGACCGGCGTCAGTGTTTGCATAATAAAATACCGTGACGCCAAAACGCGGGTCGAAATCAAACGTCTCCCGTCAAGTTTTGCATTCCCAATTCGTACAACAATACGCTGAACGTTGCGCGAAACACGCAAACATGCAAACATCCAATGGAATTTAGTCAATAAAGATCGGGGGTGCGTTTTTTTTTTAATTATTCACTAATAAAAACATAAACGACGATAGTTAAAAACTGAATACTTCACTAAAAGTGCAGTGCTTATTTGTGTCATTTCTACACATGGCGCTTTTGTTATTTAAATACTTATAAGCGTAATTGTTAGATAAATAACAATATTTACATTACTTTAAATGAAAATATAGTTCCAATAGAATTTATCATAATTTAATATTTCCTCGTCTTCCCAACTTCAGGTTTACATATTATAAAGTGATTCAATGTCAAGTACACTTTTTAATGCTAATCATTAAAATTAGTTACTCTAAAAAATTATTCCTACACAATAAAAAAAACTGTACACTTCAATTTTGAGAACCTCTGCCTTGTCGTTGGATTAATTAAAATATAATCAATGATTATTTTTTGTTTACTTAATAGAAGGAATTTTTAGATTATTTCTATGGCTATGTTTTGAATAAACTCGGGTTGAGAAATACATATAGGAATACATGTAACAACCCATGTATACTAATTTTATATATATTGACAAGTTAAAACTAATAATTTGATATAGTTAATACAATGGTTTTATATTTCTTCTCTTCCCTGTTATACAACTTTATTATGATTTATTTACATGTATTTCTTCGCCAATATAAAAGTTGGAGTTATACAATACGATTGATCACTTTCCAGTATTCAAAAATAAAATATATTAATTACAAAGATAAGTTCAGCCAATTTCCTTATTCATGCAAATCATTTCGCAATATCTTATTTAGTTTGCGTTGATGTCTTTTGGCCAACATCTAACCCATTTCGCTGGTGCGTTGACCGTAATCTAAATATTCGACTATTTCCGATTGATAACGTTTATACAGAAACTGTCGAACGCGTCGTGTAACACAAACGTATTGGCGACAAACGGTCAACGCAAACATCGATTGTTCAATTATCGATAAAGCAATGAATCACGAGCCATCATTAAAACAGAAGTATATTTTAAACGTCAACGTTGCATTATTAATAATATAAAAAGTTTCTACATCTATACTAACTTACTGCAGCTGGTATTCAAAGGTGTTCGTTTTGTTTTATGTCAATGAATATAAAGGTAATAACTATAAGTAAATTTAATCCGCCTTACTTTTAATTAATTATGTAACTAAATTTAAGTCAACGGAACATTTGCCTACATATAATAGCTCGTTTTATTTTTGTTATTAATTGTAATATAAATGCTAGATAAGCCAATTTAAATTGTAACACTTGTTCAAAGTATATGTATTATAAAAAAAATGTTGTCATAGATTTGTCCTGTTTAGTTTGTAGCAGTGAATTAAAAGTACCTGCAAATATGATAATACTTATGTCACTTGCATTACTACACCGATTCGCACCGTAGTGACACGTTAGAGATGAAAAAAAAATAACATTCACTACGCTCCTAACCTCAAAAACCGTTGGAAATACCCAAATCCTGTTATCAGTGAGATACTCAATAAAATCACAGTTCAAATCAAACCTTCACACGAAAGTACACACAGTACACAACGCAAGCGGACACGTAAAATTAATTTGTTAGTGTAAATATATTTTTTTTTTCAACAGCCCGTACGAAATAAATCAAGATGGCGGCGAAAGCGTTTACACCGCGACGCCGTGCCTCGGCCAACTGACTCGTATAACGAGAAACGTCAAACCCGCTCGAGCGTTGCGTCTGTGTGAGTGACAAATAGTTTGTAGCGCACGTGTGTGCTATCAAAACACGCCGCGAGAAGGCTTGAATGGAAGCTGGTGGTGAACAATTGCCAATCGTTCAAAAATAAAACTAATGTTGTATTGGACAAGTTACGTTAAATTTTAAACGTTATGTATCAAGGTCATTTTTGTACATCGTCTTTTACGACGTTTTATCGCTTAAGGAATTTCATCGATTTGTTAGTACGATTAGATTATTCATAATCTTAAAAAAGATATGTATTTAGAAACATACAAATATTACATCTTCTTGTTCGTAATAAAATCATTAATAATTAAGAAACATGTAAATACAATAAAATTTACATTAGTCCATTTAACGATAATAGCTATTGTATGTATTTTCGATTCAATTAAAAATTACTACACAATTAATATAACGTTTTACATAAAGTCTTAAAGATATAGTGAAAATAATCCTATGAGTTAGTCGAAGATAATTATAATGTTTGCATCCGAATCATAAGAGAAAGAATTTTAATATTAACATAAATATGATAGTCAATACTAGACAAACTGTTCACCAAAGTTTGAATGTATTAGAGGGAAAGGAATTTATGTCCTTAGAGATTTATTTTTTGGCGAGATATCCACTGACAATTTTTTTTATTTATATTTTATATTTACTAATAATAACTAAAACAAGCAATCAATTTGGAATAATCGATCTATGACAGAGATAATACGAGAGATTTTAATAAATAAAATAGTTTACACGCTAAAAATAATGAAACATAAAAAAAAATTTAGAACAAAAAAATTAATAGATAGTAACATTAGCAGGTGTTTTGTAGCAAATAGCAGAAGGGAATCGAAACCCAGGAACTGGCTAGCGGCAAACTATTGCGCCACAGAGTAAGTCGAAGTTACGTAATATTTTAAAAGTGATCAACTGGATAAATTTATAATTAATAAATTAGCCGTATTTAAAGAGGAAACCTCATTTGAACTATTTGCATAATTCGCAGTAAACGACATAAACAAATGCAATGAGTGGTGGTTGATAACAGTGGTCAAGGTCGGCGTGTTTGTAGGGCACATTCACAGCTTGGTATGCAATAAATACATCGCAATATTAAATCATCGATATGTAAATTATTTATTAAAACAATGAACGATGCATTCATTAAAACGTTCCATGCCGCGTGTGTCATTTATGGCACACGTTAAGTTTGTCCAACACGTCACGTGTACCATAGACGGTACACGCGGACGTTTCCGTTGAAAGCGCTGACAACGATCATTTAATGACAAATTTGATTTTATAAAATATATTTTATCAATACCAATTTCATGTCTTTAGGCAAAACATCGAATAGCCTGTACAAGTTTGGCAAAAAGGCTTGGCAAGGAACGTGTTAAAGACGTTTTGTGACTTCTGTAATCTAACGCCGTTTGCTAGTTTCTTCACACATATGCGCACATTGATAAATTTCAAATGTTACCCTTGGTACAACTCTCAAAAATCTTGTGATACCTCAGAATTAATTGCTTAACCGATTATTTCATAATTTAGTTTTTTCTTCTTCTGAAAATATCGGATTCACATTAATCGAGTTGTTTTACTTTTAAAAATATCGATACTCTGATATCGATATTTTTAACACGATGTGCACCTCTTTTTATAAGTACTTTTCCTTGTGCTTTGTTCAGTCTTTATTTCTCGGAATCTTAATTGGAGCGACTTTGTCAACATTTACATAGAATAGTATATATTCATAGTTACAACTACTGACATTGTTTTGACCATAGGCCGCATTTACACTTTTCTTATATAATCGTAGAATAAATTGTATACTCCACATTCATGTTACAAAGTATTATGGCAATGAAAAGAACTTGTTTGTTATGACGTTATTGCGTGCACATTCAAAAATCTTACATGAAACAGTTTAGATGGGCTAGGACAACATAGAACATATTTGGCCCTATGCTTAGTATTTCGAGGGATAGAATCAGAAACGAAGATATTCGACAGAGAACTAAAGTGCGAGACCACTTAGTTATGAAGTAGACCGCGGTTGTGTTCCATATGGAGATCAACACACTCCTCCAAGTGCTGAGGACGGCCATTGTGGAGGTTTTTTTTTATTTTTTGGGTAAAAATCCCACATAGCTCTGACTTCTCCCCTGTCTTTTCGACGATTTCTCCCCGGATACCAAAAAAAAAAATTAAGTTGAAGTGGCAGTAAGCCAGCTACACCTGCCAAGTAACAAATAGCAAAAGAAGGGAGGAAGGAAAGTCTTCGCGAAGAGGTGTCATGCAAGGAGTGTAAGGCGCCCACCAACAGCATGAATGAAAGAGGAAACATAGTGAAAGGCATTTACGAAGACCTGTAGCCAGTAGTATGTTACTTTTTTCTTTGTTCACGGTTCCATTATCTTCTCCAATGCTATGGTACGTGCTTATATTAATCTGTTAAAAAATTATTTCTGCCACATTAAGAAAAAACTTTATTGCTATAAAGCCGCCTATCCATGCATTACAATCACAGTTAATAAAATATATTAACATAAATTGTATTAGTATTCTTTATGCTGATATTATAATAAACTCATGATTATATTGCTTACGTCGCCTATAGTAAACAAGTTAAAATTATATGTCTTAATTAGACTATGCTGTAAAGTGTGTCAAGCACATTTTCCCGTTAGAGGAGGACTAATTACTTCATTAGAGCTATTAGAAAATATTACGTCATGCACTTTTAATATGCATATGTATTATGCACATGCAATATATATATAATATATTTTTAATATTTTAAACCCAAAGATTATTTATTTTCCTTACGGGGAAGAGTAAGTAGTACAGGTTTTTGCTGCGTTCGTGACGCAGTGGTTTATCTTCTGTCTTATGACACGGAAATCCGCATTCGATTGCGAAGCACATGATTAGTGAAATTGGAATGGTTATACACGGTTTTTTGATGGTGAGAGGTGAGAGAGATCTAGAAATATTCATGAAGAAAACAGTTCACCAACTATAACTTCGATAGCCTCATCGTCACTTAACATGTAGTGAAATCGAGGATAAATGTTATCCTATAACCGAAAAAAAAAAACTCTTTTCTGTTTATTAGGAGATCATTGAAATGGGATAGATACCTATCTAGATTTTGAAACTAGTTAAAATGTTTGCAAACACCAAATTATGATCATCGTTTTAAGACAAAATTAACAGTTAAGTTAGTTTATTCACATCATTATATATATAAAGGAGGCGTGGCGACACGTATCTTGCGACGGACTAGCAAAAATCGCACATTATCTACCATTTAATATATAGTTCTTACTATATGTAACAGCGATATTTGATTATTAAACAAACATTTGCTTAATTCTTTTAGGCATTGGATTTCAGATCAAAAATGGACCCACGTTGCACAGGAATTTTTTCAGGTTCTAAATAAAACAAAATTGGTATATTGTTATTAATAAATGTATAACATAACAAAATAGCAATACATTTGTAACATTGTTCTAAGACTATGAATTACTTTACATAAATAAGGCGAAATATGAACATATACACGTGCAGCTACGGCAAGATTTCGAGGTGGTGCTAAAAATATCCCACCGTGCCGTGAAATACATCAAAAAGTTGGGACACTTTAATTCCACCGTACCTCATAGAGTTAATATGTCTTTATTAACATAATGCAATTGTGCGATCATCCTTATAAGATTTTAGCAATGCATCTACTGTCTTTAGAAATAGATTTGAATGGTAAATTTTACTAATAAGAAAACTATTACAGTTTTGTTGAAAAATTCAGTTAAATATAATGTTAATAAAATAATTAGATTTCAAATTATTTTGAAATTAATATATTTTCACCATCATTTTCATTAAAATGTAGTAAAGTAGCTACAATTCGTAAATATTGCTAATCGCTTCTAGCGTTTAATGAACATATATTTCTTACGTTAATAATCCTAATGCTAAATGATGTCATGTGATGTCTCTAGAAGCACTATGTCATAGGTAACCTGAGTCAGCACTGAAGAGAACAAGTTGAATAATCGGTAACAATAAAACTGTTTACCACCGTCTGCAAGGTCGGCATCAAGTAATCACCAAAGATGAAAACACTTTACGGAGCATATTGGAATACTCAGTTTTATTACTGGCATTAACGTGACATGTCCTTTTATAACTACGTCTGTTTATTCTTAAAAACATTTACGACGCTGTATATATATTTTTTATATATATGTTTATATTCAAATGATATCATCACTGTCTTTGTATAAGGTAACTGATTTAAATATCAGAAATAAATTACTTTTTTTATTGGTTATGGACTAACATTTGAACCCGATTTCACCTGATGTTAAGGGACATTAAGGCTGTTGATCGAGAGGCGTACTTGTCCAAAATACTTCCGGATATCTCATGTATAAGTGCTGGAACATAGCAATGTTGTTATAGCGGCAAATTGATATTGTGGGTGGTAGCTAACGAAAAGACGAGTTCGAAAAATCTTACCACGTATATCTACTATCCACATATACACCCACTTCGCAGACTTATATGTTTGTTTTTTTTTTTGTTTCTTTTATTTATTATTCGAATATTTGCTAAGATTTACATAAATTCTATTCAGATATTTTTTGCTTAGTAATTTAAGTAAAAATTTCATAACGTACAGTTTCCCGCCCGACACAAACACATGCGTTTAACAAAAAATAAAAATTCTCAAAAGTATATTGAAAGTTATAATTAAGAATGAGTGCTAAAAAAAGCCCTTATTTAACTATAATAGTACTTAAAGATACGTTAATGTTATTTAGCCTCTGTATACATAGCGATATGTAAAAAAACCCTGTATTTTTAAACACATTTATGCCGACGGCGTTTTGGTGTTTATCCCCACTGGGCGGCGAGGGTATTTAACGAAAGGTTTACGGACGATTTTGTCGATAGATAAAACGTTTATTTTCAATAAGCAGAGCACACACACGCACAAATAGAAAGAAAAAATTCAAGCAGTTTTTAGGTATAAAAAAAAAACGAATGTTAAACAAATTCATATTAACGATAATATCCATAGCGTTTTACATTTGTCTACTATTTAAGGTTTTTACTGTTAAAGAGATTCAAGGTGATGAGTGTATTGTCGGTGTACTTGCCGCCTGACGAAAGAATATTGTGACCCACCGTTGGGTCACGCCGGCGTGAACGTGTTGATTATTAACCAACAAGATTTACCTACAAATGGATTGTCGATACCCTTGCAGGCCCACATAAGGCAAGCGCCGCGACCCAGAATTCGAGTCCAATTCAATATGGAGATGTCAGTTTTGCACTGTCACATAAATAAACGAACGCTAGCCGACAGAAGGTGACCTAGTAAATACTGAATTGAATCAATTCATTTTTTTTTTACTTCGAAGCAATCAACCCAACTATGGAACAATGACTTCTGAGTATTCGTATTGGTGTTACAATTTAACAATATACTTGCTCAGTAAAGAGATGATCACAATGAGGATAGAAAGAGAAAGTGTATAAGAGTAAGCGAGCATCGCATACTATTGCATGCACTTGGAGAATCGTATGTTTAGCACGTATTTAAATCGATGTCGAATATTTTTAATAATACTTTCTGGACAATATAATAAATATACCTCTACCTTTTCAGGGACAATTTTTAATTAACAAAGGAGATATATAAGTAAATTTTCAAATTCCAGTAAAACCTATTAATTTTGTTTTCATCGGGGGTCAAGTAACGGAAGGTAACGAAATGTTAAAATATAATATGTTAAAGATTTTCATTTATAAATTAATGTAAATCATCTCTAAATACAAAACTAAACGTCCACATACGTGGGCAAGGGCGTGAAGAGGTTAAGTAAAAAAAAAAACACTTGCAAGTCCTCTGAATAACAAATTATGTTTTAATTTATTACTTCAATACTAGATTTACGGGATGATACACGAACGTTGGTAATATATTTCGTGTATTGATACGTATGCGACTCAGTTTTTTTTTATAGTACGGCTATATTTTTAAACATTTAAAAAAAGAATACACGAGAATACTTTTTTTTAATATTTAACATTGTATTATAGTGTGGTGCATAAAAAAATTGAATAGAGAGCTATAGAATGGTATGGAGAGAAATTGAATAGAAACGACCGATAACTAATCATTCGAGAAAAAGAAATGTAGCCCCAATTCGTATAGTTTTGTTGCTATGTCTTTTAGATAATCGGAACTGCGGAACTAAAAGTTAAACACTTCTTATGTTGGATGACAATGTCGCTGCAGGTGGTGAAGAAAAAAAAAGGTGATGAAGAGTATTCGGCCAGAATATTTCTGTCTCTTACACATATAGCTACAGGAAAACGGCAATGCTGTTACGGTGGCAGATTGATTTTGACGTTGGTATGTAGTTAGGCGGGTTTAAGTACTATACCACCATCCAGACTTCACTGCTCATGTGCCTCAGGATTCGAACCCGGACCTCCGCGTTACAAAGCAAGCGGTGCAGCACTGCGCCACGGAGGCAATCGAAATGTAGATCGGAAGTGTTTATTTAAAGAAATGTTATAGATTAAAAGTCTTTGTGCTCATTGTGTCTATACAACAATAGACTCGCCCCAGTAAGTCAAAAACGGTGATCCATCTACTTCAAACCGGAATAAAAGGCGACTTACTGTTTAACATATTCAAAAAAAAACAACCATCCTAAACTAGAGGATGAATAAGTTTCTTGTCATACTTTGAATATCCGTATGCGTAATTTTTAGTTCTTTTTATCGGCAATAAGAACGTTCACAATTCCTATAAAATTTTGCTTAGTAATTCTATTGTTTCTTGTTTTTTCTTATTAAAATAATATAACTCGAATTTTGGTATGAGATAAATTAAAAAAAAAAGCAAACTAAACCTAAGAGTGGAAATAAATAATGCTATTGAAAACAGTAACGGTTGAAACTTTGTTGCCATTCGAACGTCTCTATCGTTATTCAAAATTAAAACCGTTAAAATGTAGATAAAAAATATTCATGTACACTAATTTTGAACTTTTATTCGAATTAAACGTCTGTTTATAGTCAATCCTTTTAATTAATTTTTTTATTAACCTCTTTAGGGACGACTATTAAATAAGAAAAGAGAAAAATTAGTTAATTTCAAAATTCTAATGTAAACTATTCATTTTATTTTTTCATCGGAGGTCAAATAACAACAGGTCAAGAAATATTACAACGCAATATTTTATAGACTTTTATATGTTTATTAATGACATTTAATTTTAAATGGAAAAACTTAACGTCAACATACGTGGACAAGGGCGTGACGAGGTTAATCAAAAAACTTTGATATAGTTTGTTAGTAATACAGTGAAAATTAAAACTACGTTACTTAGCTAATCAGTCCATAGAAATACATGTGGGATAGCAGCTATTAGCAACTGACAACTAGTTATCAGGTAGAAGGATTTTTGAATATACTAACAGTACATAAAATAGGTTACAATTGCAATTAATAAATATATAACTGTTTGATAGATCGATCGCTAACGCAACATCTTGCCTAGATATTGTGACGACAAATCAAACCTAGCCTGTTTGTTATCCATTGTGTGGTAATAATTTCCAAAGTTTAATTGATTACGCCATTACGAGCTTGGCTGAATCAACGAGCGGCGGTCGCGATTAGTGGGACCCACGCTTCGGCGTTAGTCAGATGATTAGTCAACGTTGTGTGGTTGAGGATAAAAGTGGGTGAGGTTTGCGGATTGCGGGATTCGAGGGCACAAACAACTTAGTATCCGACGTACAAGTTTACGTTTATGTACTTTGATGTTGTGCCACAGTATACGACACAACGCTATCCTCATCACTCCATCCTCACAACATGGACGATTGGAAACCTTCCGCTGTGCGTTTTAAGCGCAACATTTTATCAATCACAACTGCTCTGTGGAATGAGTTGTCGTCCATCAGCGATATTTTCAGAGCGATACGACTTGGCGGCAAGAAGTGTTCCAAGAACACAGCCTCCTTCATTTTAAAGGTCGGCAACGCAGCTGCCACTACGCAAGTGTTGCAGCTGTCTATGGGCGACGATGACCACTTTCAGTCACGTGACCCGGTCGCCGAATTGGCTTATCTGAGTATAAAAAAATGTTCCTTTACTATTCCTGTCTTCTTCCCTTTAAATTTCAACTTCGTAGGTAGCAAATATAGCAATTTATTGTCACCTGTGCGTAAACTTAACAGCAACTATATGAGATGGATAATAAACGGTGCACAAAAAAACTATTACAAGACTATTTATGTTTAATCTGTAAACATCAGGTAGTAGTTGCGTACATAGTACATGCAAAATTTCATTATGCAACCTTCGCGTTACAGGAAGTTTGTCACCCACTTGATTATGCTATTACTTTGCAGTATAACCTAACGCCTACGTCTCGAATTTGAATTCACAGTTACAAGATATATAATGACAACTATAATAAATATTCAGATATCTGTACCGGAGCCGAGTGTACAATATGTTTTCAATACGATTTATGAAAGTTTTACATTTCTCTGTTAAGTATTTATCCATATACAATTACAGATTGTAATACACTTTAGACAGAAACAAAAAGGATGTAACTTTATTTGAATAGATGAAAATATATTTTTAATAACATTTGAAACCATGTTAAATGTAGACCTTCTATTACCTTCATCGCAATTGCTTTGCATCATGGAGTTACCGATTAAACTCGATGTCCCAGGCGCAAATAAATTTGTTATGATTGTAAAGTTTGTCCGATTAACTAACTATATTGTAAATTCGCCGCCATAACGGCAATTCTGTGATCCGACTGTGTTACATATGAAGGTACCTCCGCAAACAGACACGCCTTTGAGCAACTCTTTGCAATAAAGTAGATTACGAAGCACATTTGCATAAATATTTAATCAACACTAGATTTACCGACACATTTTCATGGCTTTCTTTTCGTATCTATAGTATGTTTGTGCATTATTGTATTCTTATATTTCCTGTTTCGCAATAAAATGTATAGAACAATGTTGCCAGAGGCGGTATAAAAAGAATTAAATGTCAAACGCATATTAGTATACGGAATTTTTTATCTAGGCTTGGTCCGTCACGATGACGAGACCGGAAAATCTAGTGGTAATAAATTTCCTTACGCCTGTGGCAAAACCAAGATAAATTTAGAGTTTCCATTTGTTTTTAACAACTTCAAATTGTTAGGTTTTGTCAATTAATTGTATATTATATATGTTTTACCATATTTATAGACATTTTCCACATTCCATATTAATGTTTAAAACCTAATTAAAATTAAACTAAGTCCATGCTGATAGCTGGCCAGATGGATTTTCAGAAATCCTTAATTATTCGGACTCCACTTATGAGCCGGGAATCATACCAAAGATCTTCCGAATCGAGATATGTGCATAGCTACAGCATATATATTTACCACATTGATCCATCGAGTCGGATGTACGGGTACACCGGCAGGTGTCTCGCTCTCGCAGTGCTTTTGAAGCGCGAGCGCACCCGCGGCCGGTGCCTTGTGAGAACCCGACGCCGAATGGAGGCTACCCAAATAGATAACGATCTATTGTTTGATCAAAGAACACCGTATTATCTTATCAAGAGTTTCGGTTCATCGCGCGCGGGTGAACGAACTAGAAACAAGGGAGGGGACAGGTTCTCTTCATTGTAGAATAGAATAATAGTCTTTATTGCATAACAAAAACAAAATAAAAACAAAGTAACCGTTACAAAGAGAGAGCGAAGTAAAAGAATACGTTAGCAGTGCAAAAGGCGGCTTTACTGCTGAATGCAGTCTCTTCCAGACAACCCAAGGATGGACACGTTAATTACAGAGTTAAATTATATGTGTATATACAAGTATATACAAAAATGTGAAATTGTTAATTATATTTTATATAACATACACTAATACGTACATATATATATATATACATATATATAT
>DWQX01004372.1:0-15185 GCA_018245475.1 Pharmacophagus antenor
ATATATATATATATATATATCATCAAATATATTTACTATGTTTCAGGAATACATGGTGTTAAATGACAATGATGTCGTAGATTGGGAAGAATGCTTGCCCAGAATACTCTTACGCTCACATGTAGGATTGTCGGACCGCAGTAATACTGGTACGGCCAATAGTCTGACATTGAGGGTAAGAGATAGCCTGACGAGTTCGAAAAATCTTACCACTATTCAGACCCTACTCTTGTGGCCTCAAATTCTGTGAAAGCGGGTTACAAAATAGTAAATCTTGCGGCACAGAAGCAATCAGATACTTAATCTTCAACACTTTAGGAAATATTAAAAAGTCGAAATTTAGTCTTTACTCTGTCATTTTTTCCATCTGATCATAAAAATTTTGATATGCGCATAAAGTAACACGCTCAATCAACTCTCAAAGGACGAAACGAGTAGCCAAAGCAAGTGGCATCAAAGACCAGAACGTAACTCGCCGCTATGCATTATTAACAACTACGAAATTTTGTGTGATTTTTCCGAACGTACACAACTTTTGCATTGGACACCAAAAGTATTATTTTATATAATGCGAATAGACTAGGATTTACAATATGCATTGGGTTCATAATGGAATATTGGAATTTCTAAGATCAAGAAATTGTAATATGTAGACTAATAATATTAATACGTATTTATTATACATGTAAATATTTTGAATACTAGCCTTTCAATTAAACGGTTGATAAGAGTGACAATAATCGGAAGATCTTTTAATTAATACATTGGAAAGATATCATCATTATATTAAAAAATGATTAAATGATATTTATCAAGAATAAATTTAAATTACTTCTAAAATTTAAAAACAAATTGATATGATATATTTCATTGGATTTGGTTTCTATAATATACTCGTGTTAGTGACCTGGGACTTGCGAAAAGTGATTGCAAGTTAGAAGTGTTTGAGATTTGAAAATTACAAAAATATCATTTAATATTTTATCATAAACATTTATGTTTAGAGAAATAGTTTTAAACTCCATTAAAACTTGTCCATGACACATACGCTACATAATATTATCTTTTTTAACTTTGTTAATGTTTAAATTTATAATGATGAATTGTTAAATTTATCGTAACAAAAGCAACGTTACATTCAAAGCTCTCCGCTTCAATACAATTTTACATGAACCTTATGCAATTAATTTAAACTACAGCAGTCAATTATTCACCGAGACCATTAATTGAACACTTTAAATTACACAAAATTTATGCACTTGCCGCTTCTAATTATATAGTGCAGTATTACAATTTAACCTTTACCTTTTCAAAACAATAAGTTGGCAAAAGTTTTAAACATGCAGTAATTAATTTATAGCTGCGAAATGCACAATTATTTACAGAAACACGAAAGTAGTCACTCTTGTGAGTTATTATATAATCATTTTTTGATTTGTTTTGATAAACAATTTAGTAAATTAATTAAATGTTAAAACTTACGACCAATTTTTTAAGAAGTTATCGTTATAATAAACTTATGTCACGTGAACTGATAATTGAAAGTAGATTAACAAAATTTATTTATATTAAACTATAATATGCATCATTTATGACTATGTCTCATAATTATGATCACATTAAAAAGCCAAACATTTTATATTTAAAAAAAGCAAAAATCAAAATGATACTTTATTCAAATTAAATTTATTTTCTGTGGCTTGTTGCCAAATATAACAAAATAAATGTTAAACAAACCCAAAAATATTGTAATTATATTTTCGTATTAACAATTTCCGGCGTAACGCCGTAAAGTTATTTATTTCTGTTTGTAACGAATTTTAGCATTTTCATTAGGGCGAATGACGCGTATAAGCTATTTATTTTCATTAGAGCGAGTATGGACCTTGTTACGGTATAGAGCGAAGTGATGTAGGCCATTACAACTCAAAGCGGATATTACTCTTGGTTTCGCTTTTCGTGACTCATCTAATATAAGTGTACGTCATTAGTATTATCATGATGGAACATTACTACATCTACAAATTAGATGCGCTCGCGCGACACAATCGTAACAAAGCAGTTCACTCTCTCTCAGCTCTTCCATATCATGTTTGCATTTAGCTCTCGGAGGCTACAAATTCGTTTCTGCAGCTGAATAATGAAGTATGGATCTTGGTACGGTTTTTATGAACCTGCGTCGTTATCTACCACCTTCAATGTTAATTTGCCACCATAACAGCATTGCTATGTTCCGGTAGTCATACGTACGGGTTCCAGAATTTACTACCCGACCACGCTTTATTATCGACGACCTCATTGTCACATAACATCTTATGTCATTTCAGGTGAAGCTCATTGCCGATAAAATATGCAGAAATAAAGACAAAATCAAAATTATTAAAGTTTAAATAAATGGTGCAAATTTCATCTAATAAAGTAATAATTTTAAAAGAGATTTATAGAATAGAATAGTCTTTATTGCATAACGAAAAGAAAAAAGAAAAATAAATACACATTAAACAAAATAAAAGAAAGTAAGTGTTACAAATACAGCGAACTAAAAGAATACGTCAGCAGTGCAAAAGGCGGTCTTACTGCTGAAAGCAGTCTCTTCCAGACAACCTTAAACTTAACCTTACACTTTTATCGTTTTCTTTCATAAATATGTTTTAATTTTTCGAATTGTAAAAAAATCATTTGCAAATTAAGAAATAATTTTAATGTTAGGATATTATATAATCTCGTTAAATTTTTTGGCAAATTTTGAAATAAATTATTCGAGTGAGCAATTCAATTTTCCAAGAAGTAAATTCCTAAGTGAAATGGTGGTAAAAAGGACGACGGATGAGTATAACGAAGGAACGAAGAATAAATTGACTGAAGCGTATTTCGCTTATGTCGTATTTTGCCTTCCGCAAAAATGAAAAGCGGCATTTTAGGGCAAGAAATATTAATTACCGTTTTGAAGCACAATCCGAAATAGTCCTTACTTCTTCTTATGTACTTAAATACTCAATTACTTTAAAATTTTATTATTTATTAAAAAAAAAGTGTTATACAGTTAACTTTTTCGTATATTATGATGACCTTTGTTTTTATCTGTTTTAACTTTGTCTTATTACAAAATACAATATTTTCGTACAATATTTTATATCGCGGCTAAGAAATGTAAAACAATAATTTAATATATAGAAACAGAGATATGTCCTTTTAAACAATATTCATAAGTCATAAACGGCCACATAATTTATATGACTCAGATAAATGCCCTCATTATATGTACTACTTATTATAGCTGTACTAACGGGCTATAAATTGTAAAGGCGTAAATAGCAAAGCGAAAGCATTCGGAAATAAATAATTGCATATCGTTGCTTTGTAAATAGTTAAACGTTCATAGAACACGTTTTACTAATAGTAGCATAGTATAATCAATACAATAGTGTAATCTTTAAAATTAGGTTTTTTTTTAAATATACAATAATATTTTTAGTGTCGATTTCTAAATGATGAGCTGATAACAAATTATAATAAATGTTATACATCAAACATTACATTATCTTGTTTGGCATTGTTTCATGAAATTACTACCGAAGTAAAATTTTCTATTTAACATATGTTATCATATGTTAATGTAATATACATGTACATAAAATATACATGTAAACTTTCATGTGTGTGTGAATATAAACAAGCTAAAGAACATAAATAACGATATTCAGTAATTCAACATGTAATAGAAAGGTCTCAGAAATTTAAAACCAGGTAGAGCAACAAACTCATGAAGTTTTTGTTTGAAAATGAAAACACAAATGCTGGAAAGTTCAGCCGGTCTTGTTACAGAAAAACGTTTTATGTGGGTGAGAGCCATAGAATGATTACGGTCCAAGCTCAAACGAGCCAATTTCTATTCCAATTCCGGTTTCCTATTTACTCTTTTGCTGTTTGTAATATCGGAGTAATCAAAATGTTTCGTTTGCTTCGTTTTTATGTTTTATTCGGTAGTTGTTAATTACAGGTGGCTATATCGACGGTGCAATGTGAGTCAATTTTTTTTCCACAGAAATGGGCTAACTCTTGACCTCAATAGCGATTGATGTTAAATGACAATGAGGCTGTAAATGGTAAGACGCCGGAACAGATCAACGCTGTTATCACGGCAATTTGAAATTAAAGTAGCTCGTCAGGTGGGCTCGGAAAAGTCTTACCTCCATTCAGACTCCACTACTGTTACCCCCAAATAAAATTTGGGACCTCCGTCTTATAAGGGAATTGGTAAACCACCACTGTAGATCGAGATAGTAGATGTGCAGAGAGTACCTATAAAGAGAAAAAATAATAATTTATGTAAATAATGTTAATTTTGCGACGGAAGTGATTGCACGTTTGTTAAATATTAATTCTAAATTCTCCTTAAATTCGTTTGTTAAATATTAAGACTTTAATAAGTCAATAACATTCCAAAAATCATTGTATTGACAAGTATCTTGCTATATTTCTCAGGTCTTTTTTAATGTAACGAACCTTGATAGGTTATATTCAGTATATTCTTTTGGGCCCAGCGTATCATTATTTTTTTTTATACAATGAGTAAGATGAACAAGGATTTGTTCGGCTGGTAAGTTATAGGCTAACCCATAAAAAAATGACTAAAATGTTAAGCAAGAACATTACATTATGCTTAACGTCTTGTGACAATGAAACAGTACTAATCTTTATACAGGTTTAGTAGTAGCAATACCCTTTACATTAGAACATTAATTGTGATGTTATGTTCTCTCACCTTTCTTGCGTTATCTGTCTATATGCAATTCAATGCCCTCTCTAATTCTTTGATTTCCATATATAAACACAGAGTTTAAAATGCTGGTCCAAGAGTTGAAATTAAGAGGGTCGGTTCTGTGTGATTTATAGGTATCCACAAAGAAAGGGTCTTTTGAAATTCCACTCCGAAAGGTGGGAAATGCGGCTCCAAATGAAACTCTGTACCGATGGAATCTAAAATTGGCACACGTACTGGAAGAGGATTAATCTTTACATGAAATAAATAAATTATGACGCACAGAGAAGGGTGCGGCTGCCGGCGGTATAAAACAACGTCTATAAGTTTCCGATCTTCATAATTATGCTAGTTAAAGTAGAATGGAATTGATAAATCATACATAGTAAGGGCATTCATTGTCGGTAATCAGATGAGCCATGCGCATCGCGTAGCTTCTGTACTCGTGGTAATATAAACATGTTGCCTAGTTCAAGCCAATCTCCAATGAAGCGCGTTGCGATCTATGATCCAATTATTAATGCTGTAATAAGTTTATCGCCAAGAGTTTCAATCTAATTTCAATGTGGTTGTAATTCATACGTTTCATAAGTTAAGTTTTCCAAAATTATCTGCGTTTTAACATATACAAAAAGTTTTATTTGGTTAAGGGAAGTAGGAATTTTTGCTTTTAAATGCTTGGATATATTTTGTATAAGTTTTATTTTCTTGTAAGCTAATTTCTTTCAGAGTGTTCTTAGTTAAAATTTAAAAATGTCCAATGTAATTATTTTATCACATAACGCTGTATCTGGCACAGCTAAAAATAATTACAAACATTGTTAACTTTTGAAAAAACAATTGGGCTGTATAACGCTGGGCTCATACTAATTCTAGCTGCATATTATGATTATTTTATGGACATAGTTCTTAGACTTTTTTTTTTGAGGCGGGAGGAAATCCTTTTGGGTACTAGCCACCCATAGCCAGTCGGGGGCCGGGGGCGGTATCTGCTGCAGCATGGCCCGTGTCCCGGCGGCGGATTGGACCGCCTTGCTAGCGGCCCTCGTCTCGAGTTCTGCTGAACGAACCACCGTCCGGTGCAAGGGAACACTCTCGACACCGTTCGCCATGGCCTGGCGGTGAGCTGCCTAAATCACCGCCCGCTAGCCGGATCACGTGGTCGGAGGTCATTGTTGACCTGCGGCCGCTGGCGGGATCGTCGTCGCCGGGAGGGAAGCCAGGAGGCAAGCCCCCTCCTCCGTCCCCCTCCCGCCTCCTTAGCAGCCATGACAGAAGAAGGCGACGGTAGACCACTAGGCCTCACTCCGGACCATCCTGGAAACGACGGTCGGGAGTGAGAGGTCCGCTCCGATCGCAGCGATGAGGCCACCGCGAAGCCCGTCCCAACCCTCACAAACAGCGAGGGTATGGTCGGGGTTGTCCACAATGCCGCGACCGCAGTGGTGGCACATCGTCGTGGGCACGCGCCGAGCCACATTGCAAAGGTACAACCCGAAGCAACTATGCCCCGAGAGTACTTGGGTGACCCGGAATGATAATACGCCATGTCGCCGGCCCGTCCACTCTTCAAACATAGGACGGACCGCTTCGATCGTCCTGCGAACAGCCGAGGGATCGGCCAACCGTTGCTTCCACTCCCGGAACAAGGATGGTCGGAGTTGGAGTCTCCGCTCTCTCACCGCCGCGGGCGCCACTCGTGCCCTTGGATTGCGGGACCGTATGTCGGCCCGCCAGGTATAAAGTTCGGCGAGCGCTACGGCTTCCAAATCCCAGGGCACAAGCCAGCGAGCACGCACGCCGCCTCGCGCGAGACGGTTTGGTACCCCCTGATTGCCCTGACGGCGATCACGCGCTGTGCTTGATGCAGCAGCGCGATATTCTTCGACGTCAGGGACAGAGCCCGGACTGGAGCCCTGTACAGGGACATCACCCGCACCACAATCTGATAGAGGCGGCGCACACCGGCGTGAGGGCCCCCGACATCTGGCAACAAACGGCCCAAAGCGGCCGCTGCTCTAGTGAATCGGGGAGCTAGGCGGCGAAAGTACTCGCAGAAACTCCAGTGACTGTCGAGGTAAAGTCCAAGATACTTGATCGAGGGCTCCACCACAATGCGTATTCCTTCAACTACCAAGTGGGTCCCTGCGAGTGGTCCACGTCGAGGGCCGTGAAAACACACGACCCCCGACATGCACACGTCACATAGGCACACGACGTGCACTAAGGTGCACCAGGGCTGCTCCCATACCCTCCCTGGCGGTGACTATTCTTCCGGCCTTGATGTGCTCCGGGGGACAGTCACCAGCTCGGGCAACGGCGGCCGCAACTCTTCCTCCAGGCGTGACAGAGTCGTCCAGGTCACCCTCAATGTCACGCACTTTTGCGGCCTGGATATAGTCACCGGGTCCTCTTTGAGCATTCCTCTTAACCTCTCGGCTAAGGCATCAGCTTAGGGGCCGCTGGTCGCTCCAGGGACCTCTAGGATGAGGGTACCGGTGCGGGTCGTTCTGCACCTGAGCCAAATGATTCCGAGGTCCCTTAGGTTGATGCTCTCCTGCGCCTTTGTCAGTATGCCGGCATAGGTAATGCTGGCCCCGACGGCCGCTGGCTGCAGAGCCAGCGTTACGGCTGCAGATGTCGGGACGCGCATACGCTCAGCCTGGCGTCTAGAGATCGCCGCCTGCTTACGCCTTGCCTTCGCCGCCTTCTCCTTTTCCCCTACGATTTGCCAAGCGCCATCTCGGCTTGGAGGTGTAGGGGCCCCCGGTTCCGCGGCCCTTTTATTTCTTCCCCCGCGACGCTTCCTTTTGTTCGCGTAGGGGACGGGGGTAGAGGCAGCCATCGAAGCGGCAGGCTTTTTGCCTTTCACCTTGCCCTTCGGAACCGGGGCAGGCGCTGAAGACACTGGTGTGGCGGCCTGCACTGGGGCCGCAACCTCGGCAGCAGCGGCAGCCGCGGCCGTTCGCCTTTTGTCCGCGGCCAGAGGCGGCCGCAGGTTCTCTTCCTTCCGGAGGTGCCCATACCTGGCGTCCATCCTCGCCATTATGCGCGGGTGATTAGGCCCACCATAGCGTCCACCTCCGAAACCACTTCAGGACCGGCGGTTAGTGAGATCGGTGCTGCTGGTGCTGTCGGCTTCGGCGCGTTGCGGGCGATCTCGGCCCGCAGCTCTGCGATTTGACACTCAGCCGCGGCGAGGTGCTCCTGCATACGAATATTTTCGTCGCGAAGCCGCTTCGTCTCGTCGCTGACCGTCCTGCGGGCCATCGGCTCTGCCACGTCCTTAAAGCCAGTAGCAACGTCTTTCAGCGCCTTCTGGCTGGTCCCCTTCACGTGGCTTGATATTTTAGCCACCCGGAGGACTGCCTCGGCGTAATTAGACGCTGCTGTCAGCAGGTCTCTATCGTTGCCGCTGTTGAGCGGCTGCCATTGGATGTTTTTTGTTAGCTCTTGGGCGATCTTGGGCTCTGCCAGGGCCCTCAGTGCCGAGCCAGCCTCGGAAGAGCTACGTTTCGCAGCCCCCGAGCCGACTTTTTCGGCCGTGGTGGGTGGTCAGCTTTGCCTCTTCTTTTTCGCTTTAGGGCACGCCGATCTTGTTGGCGCACCCGTCTGTCTCAGAGGCTGTCGGGGAGCCTTTAGTGCGGCTCTCCCTGCCTCTTTTTCGCCGACAAAGGCGGCTCTGCTCCTCATCACTGGAGGTCCCCGTCACAATGGTGATGACGGACGACGCTCTCGACAGACTCCCGAGCAAGTGTAGCCTCTCGAGCCTTACTACAGGATTCCGGTTCCTGTAAGGTGCAGGACTATCCGCCCGCACTCTCATAGGACCGGAGCCCTCTCCGCCGTCCGGAGACGGCACACAATTTAGTTTTGGGCGCCGAAGGCGCCTGCGCGTGTCACACGCCTGAGCTAGGTCTCTCATTCTGTTCTCTTCCACCCGAGCTGGACACACTTACTCTCGATAATTTTATTGGGGTATCCATAAAATTCCCACGAGTTGGGTCGGTATAAAAGGTCGCTCGCGGGGTGATGCCCATTCCCGCGAAAACAAAACAAACAATCACACACACACACAAAACAACTACCGACAAAAATTACAAATTAAAATCAACAATTGTATACCAACATTTTGGGACCCAAAAGTACCTCTTCGTTTCAAATGAAACATAACACGAAATATAAACAATATATCACAGACAACAAACATCACAGTTAACACGACTCGACGGGTAGACGCCCAATAAGACGCCTACACATCCGCGGAGACATCGTCCACTCTGCTTCGCGGGGAACACCACAGGGTATCCACACCCGCGCGCGTAGTCCCAGGTAGAATGGGACGCGCGAAGAAGCAGAGCAAACAACCTCCGCTCCACCTTTGCCAGTATTAGCCGTCTCAACCTCTCAATTGTGGGGGGGAGATGTCGACCGCCGTTGGCCAGGGTGCGCCACGAGGAGGCTACTGACTTGCACCCCCCGTCGTAGACCCTGCCGTTGTGCTCTGTTGGGTCGAGGGAGCGCTGACAGCCGAGGTCCCGTTGGCCACCATTCCGCGCACTCTCCTCCCTCCTTTTCTTTTCTTGGGGGTAAAACCGCCTTGCTTACCTCGGCGCACAATACGCAGGCGGGGCAGAGCACATGGTCGCCCTGTGACCAGCTGAGCGCACCTGTAACAAAGTGCGCACCGATCGGTTCCGCTGCACGACCTACTTACATGTCCCTGAAGGAGGCACTTGTAGCAACGTATCGGTCTGGCCGGCAGCAATTAGAGTTGCGCCGACGACCAGCCGACAAGCAGGCGACCCCCATCCAGGAGAACCTTTGCGGTCTCGACCGGGCACCTGGCAACCACGGCGCTCAGCCCATTAAAACCTGCGCGGATCGATCCTACCATCAAGGCTAACTTTTCCCACCCCGTCCTCTTGGCGATCTCCGTCGCGACCTTATGGCATCCGAGAGACATGCATGGCAGGACATCACGATACATCTTTCCCTCCTTCTCGGCCTCGGGTAGCAACGCTATGATGATCGCCGAGGATTGAGGGGAGTGGAGCTTAGACAGGGCAGGCTGTTACACTACCTTTGGCGGCACCTTCTTCTTCTTCTTTTTGCCTCGGCCCTTTGGCTTATCGCGACCTACCGCGTCCTTGGGGGGTTGGGGTGGCTTTTGAGCTTGCTCCGCGGCCTTCTCCTTTTTCTTCGCCGATTTGCTGACGACCTCGACCCAGGCCTCTGTATTTGACCCAATGATATCGTTAGTGATTTTCACTCCTACCTTTTGCGCTGGCATTGGCGTCGCAGGCTTGCCTATGGCAGAGGTCAACTTCCTGAGGGTGGAAACCCAGAAGGCCCCGCCACTGGTTCGAGTCGCTCCCCTCTGAGAGCAGGGGTCGACTTCTGGGAAGAAGAGGTAGGCATCTGCCGTAGCCTATCCGCTCTCAGAGGTGGACGCATCGGTGGAAAGGGCTGCGGCTGCAAACGCGACAACGTGTAATCCATCATCCCCCCTTCCTGGCATCAATGTAGTCCGTAGCTACGCGAACCAGATGGGATTCTGTGACGGAGGCCTGTGGCTGTCGTTACAGCCTTTTTTCCACCTCCATCAGGCGCTGGTAAAGCTGCGCCTTCTCCCGCTCCAAATTGACGATTTTTTGGTGGAGCATCGCCACCTTTCTTCCAGGCTCTCCCATCAGGATCGGGAGACTGCGCTCAATGCTGCCAAGCGCGTGTTTGATGGTCTTCTGGATAGTGCCCTTGAGATTTTTCGACTTTCTGACAAGTTCTCCGATAGTCTGGATGTCCGGCGATACTTGCTCACTAGCACATTTACTCGCAGCCAGGACATTCAGACCTGATACTATCCTTTCTTGACACGCCTGGCGGGTTGAATAGGCTTTGGAGATTTCCCCCGCCAACTCCTTCTCCGCTTGCAGCCTTAGCAGCTCCATCTCCTGGCTAGCCAAATTCTCTTTGGCGGCCGCCAGCCCGTGGTACTCGCCGATAGTAGGCGGCCGACCTCGTCCTCTCTTTTTTTTTGATTTTTGGGAATCCTCCGAGTCATCAAAGGACTCCGGCCTCCCTCTCTTGCTTGTCTCCATCTGTGAAGACACCGAGCAAACCAACATTACGTCCGACTCGGCGTCAGAAGCGGGAAGAAGTTCTTTGGCAGAGAGAGCCTCTCTACCGTATCACTGAGTTCCCGGCACACTGAGGTAGCCGGGGACGTTCCGACCTCATCAACACTACTGGAGCCGCTCACAATTACTCCGCGGGAGCTCCGCGCCAACGCGGCGTCAGATCCACGCCTCGCCTACACCTTCGATCTACTCCTGGTAGCCCTAGGGATAAGAGTAGAAAAATCGTAGTCCCTGTCCGCGCCAAATTGTTGGGTTGGCAGTGGTTTGGAACCACTGCCGGGTCGTATTTTTTTTATTTGCTTCCAATGCCTTTTGTCCCCTCCCCCCAGAATATGAGGGACAGCCCTCGTTAATTTTCACCAACGAGGGGAGGAATTCTTCAGCCGCGGTGCGGTCGGTACCCTCCTGGGGTAGTTCCTTTTTAGAAGACATCATCATGCTATTTTTGTTCTTTTTTACAGAGGTCCGGTCCTCTACACCAATCATCGAGAAAGGGAACGGGAGAGGGATATAAGAAGGAATTAAGAAGGAAAGGTGGGAGGAAAGGGACAGTTTTTATTTTATAGATGTTTCATTCCTCGCGACCCGTCTCAAAACGAGACCCAGGCCCCCGCTCCCGAAGGTCTACCAGGCGAAGAGCAAGCCAGCCAGTGGACAGAACACCTGCCGACCCTACCGGAACTGTCTGCGCTGGCAGCGATGCCGGTACCTCCTCCGACTGGAAGAGGCTTTCCCCTATTCGCAACCCGGGGGACGCTCCAACAGGAGAACTCGTGGGTAGTTCTTAGACTTACTCAAGTTTTTCTTCGAGACTTATTATTATGAATTACAATTTTCATTTTATTACTTGTATATATGTATTTAATGTAATATTTAATTTTACATTTAATAATTCCTTAATTACATTTAACCGCATAACATTTATTCGCAAATAATCAATAAGACAACATTCAATTTTAACGAGAACTGTATTATTATGTTAATATTAAAATTAATAAAATTTTGTACAATGCTAACATACAATCTCCAGTGACATCAATCAGAACCTTGATACAACAACTAGTGCCACTGATACTCGAGTCTATAATTACAACTCTCGCTGTATCATTTCATAATATCAATATTTTTTTACTCGCTATTCGTGAACTCTCTCTCTTGTATATTACGTCTACTTGTTTTTTCTTTTGTTAATTTGCATGATTTTTAACCATTTTTTAAATTATCCGTAATTTATTATGCTTTAATTCAAAATTTATTTTATTAAATATGATGAACTCGAAGACAAGATTCAAATTTGAATCTATTTTGAGTACTGAAATGATACTATTAATTTTTTTATTATTTTTTAATTTAATAGAAAGAGAAAGCTTAGTTTACTAGTAACTTGTTACTTTTCATCTTATTTCTTTTAATTTTGAAAAAATCAAGGTAATTCTGTCAAAGAAAATCAATGAGTATGAAATGTAAATACATTTTCATATCTCTGTATCGAAACAGACAACGATTAAAATATCTGTCCTTCTTACAATATTACTAGCTAAAGTTCTAAAAATATGATGATGTGAAAATAGCAACTGCGCTTTCGGTGTTTGCCAAGAGGCAACTTGATTAATTGGACCCAACGTCTCCCGCTTCTGATTGATTACATTGTAATCTTGTTTCTGACTTGACTGATGTTAGAATCTTGCTCTTATATTTATACGATTAAATATTTGTCGGCAATACTATTTTTTTAAGTCATTTACATAATATTGAACAAATATGAATGATGTAATTTTCAAGACTCCATAATGTTTTAGATGTGTAGCTCTTACTAATTTTTTTATGCGTTTAAGTGATAGGTATTGACTTCGATTTCACTTAAAGTTGAAAAATGACGTTGTAGACAGTAAAGAATGTTCGCGCAAAAAAATTACAGGCCCTCGTTTTTATGACGTGTATGTAGGATATATGTATATGTAGATTAAAATTATGGGTGGTAGCTAAGAGAGGCGGATTCGAAGAACCTTACTACCATTAAGAATCGAACCTGAGACTTCCGCGTTATAAGACAAGTGTTAAACCGCTGTGCTACGGAGGCTGTCAAAATTAAATTCCTACTCATTGTAACGTGCTGAAAATTAATCAAAGATGAAATTGCGTATGTGAACAGGGTAGAAATTAATAAGCAACGTTCTTTTAATAAAATCTTTATCTGAGGACATAAAAAGTATTTGGACTGCTTCCGTGGCGCAGTGGTTTACCTGTTTTTTTTGTACGTGGAGGTCCCGGATTCGATCCCATTAATAGCCACAGAAGTAGAGTAGTCTGGATGCTCTCAGGGTTTTTCAAAACCCGCTTGGGTAGTTATCAGCCTAAACAGTCATCTGCCACCTAAACAGCAGTACTGTTTTCCGGCAGTCATATATGTAAAAGCCAGAATTATTCTGGGCGAAGAACCTTTACTATCTATGACCTCATTGTCACTTAAAATCCGATGAAATCGAAGCCATAATCCCATAGTCGATAAAAAAAAATGTGTTATAATTTTTAAAGACATGCTAATGAAACGCATGACAATATTTTCTTAACTCTGGTGTATTATACTTGATTAAAGTTTAACGAGCAATCATTATCTACTAACTAAAGATTATAGAAAGACGTTCGTAATTTTAAAACGGTATACGCTAGATTGTACAGAAGATAATATACAAGTTGGATGCAAATAAAGAAATCTAATTTGAATTTAGAGACTTCAAGTCTCAGCGGTGGGATCATTATTTCGTCTGGATATACATGGTATACAACGCCACGCTCTCAGAGTCTGATACCGCGAAAATGCCACAGCTTCTCAATGTCCTGAAATCGAAAAAGTTATCCTCATCGAATATATACAGTAGATATTTTATTTTCAAACTACACACAGAGCTTATTTGTAAACGTACTGAAAGCTAGACGCCAAATAAATTGGGAACTGGCCTGGAATAAGGATAACAATGCATAAATTTATTAAAAAAGAAAAAAAAATTACCGATGAACGATAAATAAATTAAAAAAAAAAACTTAAAATGTACAAATTCACTTTTTAAAGAAAGCAAAGAGAGGCTTTAACGAAGCTCATCACGACGGTTTGTAACTTATCGCGTAATTTATATATATTTATGTATTTTCATAACGGAAAGCTGCTTATGTTGGAATAAACATATTACGGTTGTACTTAAAAAATATATGAAATATTTTGTTATAATTTCTAATCTTCTTCTTGACATAATAATAAAAACATTTTCATTTTTATCTTCACAAAGAGTCGGATACTGATCTCCATAAAATCTCATATATAAATATTAATAAATAATGAAGATGTGAATTTAAATCAATTGATTAAAGATTTTCATAAACTTATTTGTGTTACTGGTAATGAAATGAAATGATTAATGAATGAAATGAAAAATGAAAAAACCCCATTGATTTTAATGACAATGTAACTATTTTACAAGAATTTAATTAACTTCAAAAAAAAGTTATGCTTTAAATTTTATTAAATGGACTATCTCCGCGACGTATTAGTTTAACAGCTTGCCATGTATTGCGGAGTTCCCGGACTCGATTCCCGGGCCACAGCAGTAGAGGAGTCTGGAGCTCGTTACCACCCACAATATCAATTTGCAGTCATAGCAGCATTCCTGTGTTGCGGCAGTCACATGTGAGAACCAGATGCATTCTAGGCTAAGACTGTTCACTTAAAATCAGGTGAAATCGAGGTCAAGCGGTAGCTCATAACCGATGAACACAATTCTTTAAGATAGAGATCAATCCAATGTTTATCAATAAAATCTCTTCGCGTATTAATTCTTCAAGTCAGAGGTTTGCATGTCTATTCCGAAAACTTTAATTCCCATTTTGTACACGCGTGCAGTTTCCTAGAATATTTTCAAAAAGGTAAAAACCGCCTCTACAACAATTTTTCACATAAATGGATTTCGCTCGAGAATATGAAATATAACAATGCTGTCAAGCTGAATAGCTCTGTCTGACTCCAAAATAAATATGAATACAGATTAGATCTGAATGCAAACAGTTAATGTAATTTGTTGCAGAGTTTGCTCAAACTCTTAACTGATGCACTTAAATATTTCTTTGTGACGAATGATCAATTTTCTCTGTAACCGTCAAAGATATAATTTAATTTATTTACTTTCTCTTATTACCCATTTTAATATCTATTCCTTAATATATAAATTTTTAATAATAATAAATAATTTAAATAATATTATTAAAAATGAAAGTATTATATTGCTTTTATG
>DWQX01004373.1:0-15185 GCA_018245475.1 Pharmacophagus antenor
TGATCGAGATGATAGAATTTGCTTTTTTCATTAGTCGAAGGAGGTTAACTTGGAATAAAGTTATACTTAAGCACATTAAATACTAATTTTGCAACAAGAGGTTTTTAATAATATATCAATCACTTAAGCACCACTAAGAACACGCCTTAAGACTACTTATAACAAGATAAAAGAGATTCAATAGTGCTCTCATACCGTGCCAAGATGCAATAAACGCATGAAAAGCGATACAACACAACACGAGGCCCATTTGTTCAGAACTCTAGTCGTTCCTCATGAAAACAAACAGAACTCTATTTCAAATGTATCTTAGATAAAATTTCGTAAAATATGATTTTATAACGGAGAGTTTGTTGTACCCGTGCGATATTGATGATGCCAGTTCGGTAAATCATTTGTTGCGCTTCAAGAATGCGTGGCGAGTTAGCAGAAGTCTCTTTAGTTAATAACTCTCATAGAAGTCGGAACTATCTATCACGTTTACGATGTTCTTTACAAATTGCATTGGATGCCACGTCATTTCTAAGAATTTTTTTCATCGGTTATTGGCTAACACTTAGCGTCGATTTCACCTGATGATAAGTGACAATGAGACCGTAGATGGCAAATCGTGTTCGCCCAGTATACATCTGGCTCTCACATGTGACTGCCGGAACACAGCTGTGCTGTATTGGCGGTAGATTTACATTAAGGGTGGTCGCTAGCCAGGCGAGTTTGTAAAACCCTGTCACTATCCAGACTCTACAACTCCTGTGGTCCGGGAATGGAACCCGGTATCTCCGTGTCACAAAGCAAATGGGTAAACCACTGCGCCACGGAAGTAACAAGAACAATTTACATGTTTGTTTTATGACGGATCCTCAATGACCGTTAAGGTATCTTTGTAGCCTTTATTTAAGTCTTCCAGAAGTAGTATTAGAGTACATTATTGAGCACTATAGCTATTAAACTCTCATGGATAAAGAGAGAAACTAGCATTTCTTTTGAAGTGAGGAAATTGGTGCTATAAAATCATTTCCTATCAATAATATAATTGTAACATATTTACACAAGGTAAATTTCTATGGGTTTTTTTTAATACATTCATTATTTAATTTATTGATTCAAACGTTACTTTGTAGAACTTCACAACCCAATGAAACAAAGTAAATTGATTGCTAATTTCAGCTTTGTTTAATCGTAAATATTACTAAAACATCATATACAACACGACGTCACGCTGTCGAACCCTAACATCAGAAGATGCCACTTGCACTGGCGTATCGCGTCAAGATTATGTGTTAGTCGTCATATTTGCAAATAAACAAAGCGGATATAAGTAAATATTTTTTTTTGTTTTATTTACAATCAATGTAAATACTATAACAAATTTTAATACAATACTGTATGTTGTTTTCGTGGGCTCAAAAATGTGCGATGCGTTTGAAAAACAAATCTTTTTTTTTTTTTATAAAATACCTATTAATCGTTTCATCTATCTGTTACTACGCATTAACAGGTAATGACGAAGCGGCCATTTTCATTATGATAAGCGAAGTGGTTCAGGTATTTGTAACTTAATTCCCTTCGTTATCGCCATTACAAAAATTTATTGCGGCTAAATAACATATCGGAGTGTAAATCACGATGCGCTCTCAATTCACCGGTGCCGGTGCTAAGTAACTGCGATAAGTTCAAACAATACCAGGACCGCTGTCATTCGGTGATAGGACACCCGCCCGACCGGCGATTTGTCGTTCAATATCGGAGCCCGTAATTTAGACTCTCGAATATATATCAACCTCGTTTTATTACTATATCGTATTGCGGAGAAAATAAATTACTAGAACCGAGAATTGGTTTTCATTGTATATTATATTGGTTGAATTGTATAATTTAAAATATGTATACATTTTACAGATACGATTTATTTATTTATTATTTATTGTAATACGTAATGTATGGATTACAAAAGGCAGATTTGATGACAAAATGGCATTCTTTCCCAGTCAATCCAAGTGCAGCGAGAAATTGAAGGTGAAAATTTTAAAATTAAAAAAATAACACACGCACGAACACGCACTCGCGCACACATACGCACGCACATACACGAGCGCAGACACATGCGCACACACAAACTTTACCGATATTGATTACTGTTTTACAGCAAAGATTTACTTGTGTTACGTTTTACCAAAATTTTAATTTTTTATATTTGTCTGTTAACAGTTGCATACTCACATGCAGTAGGTAAAGTAACTGTGTGGCTCTTATATGACCGCTTGGCGCAACACAGCAATGCTGTTATGGTGGCAGATGACTTTTACGATGGTAGTCACCTAAGTGGGTTCGAAAAACCCTACCCCAACAAAAAACCGATATCATTTTAAACGTCATCCGACTTATAACAACTATTTCAAATCCTTTGCTAAGTACAAAAAACAGTGAAATGTCATTATTTTGAATATAATATTAAAATACTTTGTTCTTCCATATTTCTGACTTTATACTAAAGTATCGATAAGCTGTGCTTTCGCAGTGTTTATGTGTACTGAACATCTGGATCAAACCAGCTTTTGCCCTTTTGCTGCACGCGAGGGTTGAACGGCGACAGGCGTTACGCCGCGCCGACAGTCTGGACGCTTAGAGCGAAACACCGTGCGCCCGCCGATGAAATCGACCGCGCACCGCTTCCGCCCAACCGAGTACGCAATGAAACAATGAATGACTGTTTTTAAATACACAGAAGAAGCATAACTTAGGTATAAGTATTTTTCATATATGTTTTTTTAACCGATTAGTCTCGGTCTTAAATTATTTACGTAAATTACTACATTACACTAAATTTTAATTCTTAAGAGCGTTTTAGAAACTATTACGTAAACGAAAATGAAATATTTGCGATGAAAATATTCTCTTGTTGTTGTTTAACACTAAATTTGCCATTTTGACGAACCAACACTGAATAAAATGTTCTATTATATATAATATTATACCAATATGCGTTTGAATTTTTTATTTTTTTTATACTGCGTCCAGCAACATGGTTCCATACATTTTTTCGCAAAGCAGGAAAGATAATAATGCACAAAATTACTACAGACTCGAAGAGAAAACCATAAAAATTGTTACGGTAAATCTAGTGTTAATATTTTAAAAACTTGCTCTTTCGTCACAGTGATTGTTTATGGAGTGGCTTAAAATTGTCGATAGCGAAGTATTTCAATCCACAATGGAACATTTTCACTGTTTTTCGGGAATCAGTAATGCAGGCCCTAAATCAGGGACAGGTCAGCCCTCATTTGCATTTCCATGGGGGCGACAAAGAACAAAGAGATAGGTTCCTTTTTTTGTTATTTAGCTCGACTGATATGCAAGTTTTACGTGTATATATCCATATATGTATCTCTTTTCGTATTTGTTATCGGAAGGTTGCGATGTACTGCTATCTATGCCGTATAAATCAATATGTATTTATGCAAAGAGTTTATCTTTTGTACAGTCCCGTCAAGTTATATTTATCGTTTCGTTTACCGTTTGGTTTAAATATTTCGACTTCAACGATATATATCAATATGCTTTTAACAATACGTAATTTTAATTTGGATAAACGTACTTTAGTTTTTACTAGTCGTGTATGAATTCGATCATTGCTAAATTATAAAAGTGTTATAATCGTAATATTAATAATAATTACTATTATTACGGTCTTTAATTATCATTATTTTTTAAAGTTTTACCGCATCCTCCATCTATTAATAAGAATAAGGAACTTGCAATGTGTTGCTCGTGTGCTTTCCTACACTATTTTAAATATTATGTGCAACACAGTCTACTGGAACATTATTTTAATTTGGACATTTAATACCAAAAACAAAGCTATGAAAGTTTTATGACAAAATGTTATTTAATTAACTTTTAAGCACCATACTTTTAATAATGTTATTACTTTAATTTTTTTCTACAACAAGTAATTTTTAAGAAGTAGAGAAGCAGAAATGATAGTAGATAATTCAAGAATAAAGCATCCGATCTTCTACCTAAGTGAAGACATCAAATAAATTATAGATCATAATATTTGGTTAATAAAGTAGGAAGTACTTTACTAACCAAATATAGGTATACTTACCGTATACTTACCGAATATTATGATCTATGATCGTACATATGGTAGTTTTACTAATCACAAAGATCAATCAATAACTATTTATAACGAGTTACGGCAACATGATTGCAGACCTTTATTTATAATTAGGATTGAAAAAAAGAAAACCTCCAAAGAACTCATTTAAATGTAGCGTGGCTCGTGTATTGTCGCCGCATCTTGACGGATCGCTTCCTTCGTTACATATAACAAAATTTACTTTGCGTCCGTCCCAACACAAAATAGACTTTACCTTACTTGTTATTAGGATTAATATAGTATACACAAATGTTTTGTTGAATACATAAGTATTGTTTTGATAGCACCAATCGCTGTCACTTATGTTAATGCGATTCCTTCCACGCCACAACTTTAAGGAGACGGACACGTGCGCGCTAAAGATTAATCGAATAAAATGCGTCACGAACGAAATTGTAATACGTGAATACAGAATCATAAGCAAGCGACGCACGGGGAGTAATGATGTGAAAGTGAGAAAACTTATACTATTTTAGATTAAGGATGCAATTTGTTGACGAGCTATGCCTTCAATTGATGATAAGTGACAATGAGGTATTAGTAAATTTTTTTACTGCATAGTATCGTATTGAAACATAACAAACTCGGAAGCCTCAGTATGGGAAATCCTAAAAACTCTGGCTCGTATGGCTAGGTTAACCTTCAAGTCAATCAGGCACCATAACACTTATATTGTGTCCGGCAGTCGTATATGTGAGAGCAAAGTATTCTGGATGAGCACGCTTCACCATCTACAGACTCATTGTCACTTAACATCATGTCAAATTGAAGTCAAATGTTAGCCGCCTGATTGACAAAAAAGTATCGTACCCTAAACATCAATTAAAAGTAACTCTGTCGATAATACTGTTTTGGCTAATGTCACTGATTTGATGGGAATTAGTATAGGATAATTCGCATATCACTTAACTTTCATTAAATAATTTTTTTTCATTATTTTTATCTCTAATACTTTTGATCTTGTTATAAAACTGTTTTAAGTATATTAATGTTTTTTTTTTTCAACTCGGTTAGATGGTAGATGGTAGCTAAAGTTAACTTCAGTACAAATAATTCAGGTTAAAAAGAATGAGGTGATTCGATAAATTATGAAGACATTATCAGAGAACCATCGTATACGACCGTAACCGAGCCCCAGAACAGCAGAAACGATTTTGATATCGGGAATAAGTAATTAAAATGCAAATTAGGCTATTGTCCTGGTCGGAATAAAAAAAGGATACCCATGTATTGTCTCATCACAAAGAAATGCGCTTTAACCCGCCCATAGCCGCACATACTTTGTTACTAAGAAATACTTTATTTAATGAACTATATGCCGCATTTACATTCTATGTAGCGTGATATGAAGATTATGTAATCTTTTTTTTTAACAGTAATGGTCCAACACAGGGATCCCCAAACTATTTTGGGCAAATGACCCCTTTTCCAAATGAACTGTTACCACAGACTCCCATGGCCAAATTACCTACTTTTAAGATCAAACCCCTTTTTCATAATGGTCCGCTAACTTAAAACAGCTGCTATAGAGTTTTATTTTTCATTCTGACTTAGGTCAGTAGAAAAAGGCAGTGGTCTTAGATTTTGAGAATCCTTGGTCTAACACTTGACCTTAATTTGACATGATAGTAAGTGACAATGAGATAATGAATAAGGAAGCATGCTCGCTCAAAATACTATGGATTTCACACGCATGACTGTCGGAGCACATGGCCGTTTCTAAAACGGCAACTTAACATTAAGAATGTTAGCTAACTAAGTAGATTTGAAATAACTATCACCAATCCGACTACACCACTCACTTAACCTGGAATCGAACTTTGAACTGCCACGTTACAAAGCAGGCGATGAGCCACTGCGACACGGAGGCAGACAATTATCTTTAGCTTTATAAATTAGTATGAAATTAAAAATTTGTTAACAAGATTATCTATCCAAAGAGCAAAGCACTCTCATGCATGTTAGTTAATGGATGACAGTGTTAGCATTTTGTTTAAATATAGTAAATCAAAACCACCCATACGATACCAAATGAAAGAGAATATAATAGATCCGTCGTGCATTAGTTGTGGGCGATCCCGTGCCAACATATATTTTCTTATCAGCTACGCCCTTCCATTCAAATGGTCGCACAATATGTCATAATTATTTAATTAATGCAGACCAACCCCGGGTTATCTACAGCCTACATTATTCAGGCCTACACGGATTGAATATTTGAACGACACGGCCGTTTTGAAAGGGGTCTGAATGGAGGACTATATGGTATTAATTTTGGTGAATTGGGCGTAGGCGAATCATTAAGGGTATAATGTTTGTTTATAACAATAAAACTGAATTTGACAATTAGATTTGAGGTTGTTGATATGCTGCTAATAAAATTATATACATTCATCATGATCCCATATATTTTTTTCTATTTAGTCTATTTTAACAATAGCATTGTTTAGTATATACGTAAGCGTACTTATGGCATGAACTAATAACTTTTTTATCATCGCCATAAAATATAGAAATAAAGGCAAGAATAGAAAGTAAATAACTTTACTTCAGTAATTTCATTACGCAAATTTTCTAAAAATCGTAACATGATTGCGCATTACTTTATTTAGTTCTTACTTTACTACTATTCCATGGTCTGGCGTGTTTATTACTTTTAAAATATTATCTCTCTATGTATAGTTTTTTTGTGATATTGATGTGTTGTTATAAATCTATTATTGTTTAATATTAAAAATAACATTGCGTGGCTCTGTTTTGTATGTTATAGTAGAATAAAACTTTATCATCTCTACATATAAAAAACTGTATTGATTTTCGTGTAGCTGTATTAATTATTTTTTTTAATTACGTGCCATCTGTTGACAAAACATTTAACAATCAATTTAAATTTTAAAATTTATATCGCTGAAAGATTAACTCTTACATATGTAAATAATTACAGCAAGTATACACACAGCAGTGTCAGTAAACAGCAATAAAAAGACAGCGACAAAGCCTGCAGTGAAATTAACAATTCATGGCATCGATTGCTGTGTTCTGTGCTCAGTGTTACAGCAAATCACATCGACCTACGCCGATCCTAATTATTCGATTGTATGTCCCACACAAGGTTCTATTAATTAACTCTATGTAGATTTGTTTTTTAATTGTGCGTTCTCTTATTTAAATTACAACGGTTGGCGGCTTGCGTGATCAATATTTAATTTTGTTTAAAACACACACGATGTCGATCTTGTTTTAGGTATCAACATAACAATTCGATAGGAATAAATTTTAAGTCTCACTTATTTTGTTGTTAGCAACATCATATCACTTCCATTATGACTGATCTCTGAGAATAAACGTGTACCAAGTATTGTTTCTTTCACTGAACATTATCCACTAAGTATTAAATTACCGTCTTACCCAACACGTTTACATGACACTTGATTAACATCATAAGTGAACGAGCGAAACGCTAACATATCACGACACTGAGTAATATTAGCACTTTATTGCTTCGCGGCAGAATTGGTGACCATGATTGCATTGACTTAGAGAGTATCTGGTAAATTATTTTGCCACCAGTAAGTCAATGCGTCTCTTTAACTCAGTAATAAAGACAGTAGTAAATAAAAACAGACAATAAAGCAACCTTCGGTTTGTAGTAATTATGTTATTAATGCAAAGAGCACAAACGCAATGCCTTTCTTACAAAATTTTATATATCAGCATTTATAGAGACGTTACCTTATATTGAAATCCCTAAGAGTATTTTTTTTATGATTATGTTACTACAACGTTAATTAGCTGCCCTAAAAGATCTATTACAACTGTTAATAGTTTTCATGAGCCCATGGAAACAGTACTTAGTTAATTCTATAAAGTCATGCTTTGGCAGGTGGACAAAAAGTCAGGGATAGCGAACAAACGTCAAGATCAATCGAACGTCCAGCGACATAATGAATAAGCCGTAATGACACGACGCGGAAACAGGCAAAGGGCACCATTCAAATCCGATCACGACGACCTTTTGAAACAAAACGTATCGAAATGTCAAGAGCATAAAGAATCCTACTTTTGCCGGCCCAAAAACGCGATGCGTAAATGGAATCCGTGACTTTTGTAACAAAACCTCCCTGATCAAGCCTTAGGTACATCGATACTGTAATTTAACTCACTTTGAAGTTGTGTTTCAGCCCCCTTTGCTAAATTAACGAAATGGATATACTTAAGGTTGGAAGTATTTATAAAAATATTTGAATTTTAAGTTATTTCTTTTAAACCATAGATTAATTTATGGTTTAGGGAACCAGAGAGAAGTTATCTTTATCTGATATACTAGTATTTCTTAAAAAATTAAAGGATCTCCTCTACTGTACTGTAAAGTCCATTCATTTATTAACACTATGAACTTTTTTCTCTTCATTCTTCTAATTTCTTAAAATATACACAAAATGTATCTGTATTGGTCCACTCGTTTATAAGTTCTAGGGCCTTTTTTTCGTTTTTGTTATGGGAAGGGGGTGGGGGCGAAAGATCTTCTAAAGTTATCCTGTTTCTGAGGGAGAAGTCAGTGCTATGTAGGATTGTACCCACTACAACTCCTTCCGTTGATCAGACACAGTGCGTAATGAGAGGCCACGTGGTCTTCTACGTAAAGCTCCGATGCACCTCCTCGCTGCACGTAAGCATGTCCAAGGGGAATAAGAACTCTTCCCTGGCACCCTGGCTGTGCTACAGCAAACACGAGACCAATTCGTGTTAACCGTACGTTACAGGGTCACTAAGTGGGCGCTCTCGCCCAGAACCACAACAACCGTGTACCCTTTTACTCGTCTTCTACAACCGACAGGGTCTATCTTAGTCCTGTTCTCAAAAGCCCGAGACTACACGGCAAAAATTCTGAGGTCTACGAACGTACTAAGAATTAAAATTAAATGAAATTAAAGCTTCTATGGTGTAATGGTTTCCACATACCCAATAACGCTAAGGTCTCGGGTTCGATTTCCGAGTCATATGACTAGTGTAGTCTGGAAGGTGGCACGGCTTTCGGGCCTGCCTGACTTGCTACCGCCCTGTGTCAATATGCCGCTATAAAAGCATTACTGTGTTCCGGTAGTGTGAGAGTCCGAGTATTTAGGGCGAGCTTCTCCGTCAGCTTCATTGTCGCTTAAAACTAGATTTTCTGACACATTTTTATGGTTCCCTTTTCGAGTCCGTAGAAATTATTTTTTGTGCATTATCGTATTCTTATTTTTACTGCTTTGCGAAAAACTGTATAGAACAATGTTGCCAGACGCAATATAAAAAAATAAAAAGTCAAACACATATTTGTATAGGGAACATTTTATCTAGGGTTGATCCGTCAAAATGACGGACTCGGTAAATCTAGTGTTAATACCGTTTGTCAATTGAGGTCGACTATAAAAAACTTAAAAAAATTAAACCAGCCTTCATGGCTGTTTACAGTGTTATTTATAATCGAAAATATTGTTCTTTGACAAAGGCGTTTTCTAAAGATTTCTATACCGCTATCTTTTTCCTATTCCGATCCTTTCTGTTCGAGCTACACCTTTAACTTCATTATTCCAACGTTTTGCTAGTCTTATTACATTTCCAATACCGTCGACTACGAATAATACTTAAATAAATAGCGTACAAGATTCGTACGAACTGGAAACTCTCTAATCTAGATTGTTAGCACTCGTCTAGATTATTATTAGTCTACAAATCTACGTCTCTCATCGTTCTAATACAAATGAAAATCTCCGTCCAATATCAACGTAATAAAATAAAAGCTATGAGCGTCAGATTTAAAATTACAAGCCGAGCAAATAATTTTAGAGAGCAAATTCTTAATCGTCTTACTCTCGTGGCTTTCGCTGTCTATCCAATTTCTTTTGAGACGATAAAATTTTTAACAATTATGAGAACAAGGTCCTCTAGCGACGTCTAGGCCCCGTCGATTTATCTTTCGCTTCAGGGGTTCCATCGGGGGCTTACGCGAAATAATATTGTAAAGAAAATTCAATATTGTAACTTTCACAAAATGTTTGGCATGGATAAATAAGTTATTTTATATTTACTTTAACATGTTTATAATTTTATTAAGATGCTTAAGTATTTGAAATTGTTATTTCAAAATAGTTTAATTTAATATGGTCCTGTAATATTAAGATAGTCTTACCTATATTAATATTAAATTTAAAGAAAACATAATCATATATTTATCATAAATTATGCACACTGGAATCGGGCTATGATTGCACCCAAAAGCGTGTCACGTATATTGAAGGTATAAAGTAGAAGTACACTGACGGTATAAACGAGCTCCAGCTACGCCTGGTGTTAAAGCAGAAGACTTTCAGATCTTCGATATTCGTAATATGAAGTATAAAGCGCAATGTCGTCTAAGATATATATACTTCTGCTATGAGTCTGCCAACCATGTAAACATTACAACAAGTACAGTACGGCAAAGCACTAAACTTTCACTTCTGCTCTATATATTTAAAATCATTATCTTTCGTAAAAACTAGCAGCAAACATCCGTTTTCGAAAACCTAGGGCTTTACCTAGACAACCGTACCGCATCGGCATTTCCTATCTGTAGTGTACAAAATGTGAAAGTTGGAAGAGCGCAGCAAATTAAATGCTTAATGAGTTTCAACATTTTACAACTCAAGGCTATGAACGACTTAGCGCTGTATAAATATTTTATAATTATTTGCAAATACATTTGGCCACGATTTGTTAAGTGACAATTAAGCCGTAGACGGGGAAGCGTATGTGCCCAGAATACTTATAGCTGTGATATGTATGACTGCCTTGCATTAGAATACAGCAATGTTACTTTTTCATGTTCTTATTTTGCTTGTTCGTGATACTATACTGTAATATATTTCATTCGCATAACTTCCAGCACTCACGTGTTTTTGTCTTTAATTAACTTGAAAGAATAGTTATTTCAAACCTAGCTGTCGATGTTTGATCAACTGAATAGTACTCGTAACTTCTTATTAAGTAAAGAATAGTGTTATTCTACCATTTTCCGTTCTGCTAAAGTTAAAAACTCCGAGCTAATAACGTTAATGCCGCACGCGCTATAAAATCGAAACGCAGGGTTCAGGAGTAATTGTTAAATGCGATCTTGAGGAAGGGCAGTGGAAATAATGGTTCGGCTTCTTGCGAGATAAAATCGTCGTGTCGCTTCGCACCGGCAGAAGCGCTGTGGCAATCGAATCTTTAACTTATACAGGTCGTTGCAATTTCATTTAATAACATTTTTTTCTAATAAAAGTATAATTAGATTTTGTGTTATTAAATAATGTATGACAATTGTTATTTTATTATATCCATACTCCCCACAAAGTTTCGATATTTTTTTATAAATATGTTCACATTCATTAATCGAAATGTAATTGGAGATGTAGTCTATGATAATATTACACTATCTGAATCAAGCCTTAGAATCGCACTATCTCTTTGCGCTCTTGTAAATAATTGCCGGCGAAAGTCTATTAAAATATATCGTTAATGTTATGTTGCGGTGTTTACATATTCACTAAATTTGCTATGACATTCATAAGTAACTTCCACCCAATTTACACATAGGTTTGAACTGTGCGTTATTAGGAATATGTTATGTGAAAATGTAATAGACAGCAATAAGATTAACAGCGACTAACATCATATCAAATGTCGTGAGATATTATTTTTAAATTGATCATTGTATCATCCTTTATTTTCCGTAATACCGTCCTTGCATATTTGCGAGCCAGGAGTCCATTTTTATCCTGCCGATGCAGCACTTCTGCGTTCCCAGTAATTGGTTGAAGTTATCTACATCATTACATCTGGAGTCTTCCCGTTTTTACCGTTTCATTTTACTTTTTTCGCGCTCCATTTTTCGTTTGTTTTGATTCAATTATACCTAATCATAATACTTAACGAATTCGCAAACCACGTTAAAAATAATTTATAGTAGGGCAAGTCATTGATTAATATCATTAAATTTCTAATATAATTCTTACATATTTGTTTTATATTAGTAATTATTCATTTATGATCCTTTCCTTTATTGAAAACTATGTAGGAGAGCGCAAGGCTGCTCCTTTTAAACAATGATTTAAAGAACATTACAACTAATAAAATTAATGCGAATTTTTGTTTTATTACCTATACAATAACTAGAAATAGGGATCACTGCTTTACTAAGACTAGTTAACTGTTAACTTATATCAGCCCTAGTCTAATACACAATAATTTGTTTCCCATCACATATTCCTTCGAAACCGAAATTTCTATCATAAGTTTTACCGGTTTATGGGTTTATGGCCTTTATTTCACCTAATATTTTGTGACAATGAAGCCGTAGATGGTGAAACGTGTTTGCCCAGAATACTTCTGGCTTTCACATTTATGACTGCTGGAACACAGCAATGTTGTTATGACGGCAGATTGATATTGGGGATAGTAGCTATCCAGGCGGGTTTTGAAAAACCCTACTACCATCTAGACTCCACTACTCCTGCGGCCCGGTAATCGAAACAGCGACCTCCGCGTTACATGATTAAACTCTGCAAGTCTAATGACGCTTTTATTTATTTTTTATAATTATAAAGTAAAATATAATCCCATTGTTGGCAAATAAATGAAAATGTCTTGTGTAAACAAAAAAAAATCGTTTACGAAATGTTAATAAATGTTTTTGTTTATAAAAATTGATTCCGCCACGGGGTGATATATTAAGGAGTTGACATAACTCATTCGGTATCGTGACTCGATCGGTATTTCACTAAATGAACGCGACCCGTTTCATATTTATAGCGGCTGTGGACATAATTTAATAAACAAAGCAGGCCCGGCCCGACATTTTAATGCCACCGCGGTTATAGGATCTGATAATGTATCAGAAACTGGTTCCGATGCCTAAGGAGATGGTATTGTAAAGAACTAGAACCACTTTGTTACTTAATGCCGATACGAAGCTATGCGCGCCTCCCATAGTCGGCCGAGAATTGTATCCACTGAACAGCTATTAATTACATTATTCAGCAATATCTGATAGGCGTTGTACTTGTACAGTTTGTAGAATTTAATTTCCACTCATAATATTTAATTCGTTATTTACAGTTTACCAAAGAAAATTAAAAATCTGTTCTTTATTTTTTTATTTAAATTAATGTCTAATTTCGCTGATAAAGGTCCTTTAGTAATTAAAAATAATTTAAGCTTTAAACATGTTGCACATTCACCTAGGCTTACAATAATATATTTAAATAAAAATTTAAGAAGTTGGCAATGGCACTCTTTTATTATAATTGACTACAGAATTAAAAATTTTGTATACAGTAAAATTTTCCTCTGTAACTAACTCTACAGTTAATTATATATTTTTTCGAAATCTGTTATCAAGAATTTTGAAATATATTAATTTTAAAAGATTATTTCCCCCTCTAACACAGTAACTCTTTAAAGCGTTTATTAATTTAAAGATAAATTTGCACTATAAAATTACTAAATAATAATATTGACACTAGTTAATCAAATTACCATTTTGCACTTCGAAAATATTAATAGCGAACTAATATGTATCAGCAGTCATTCAAGCATTGGAAGTGTAATCACGTGTAAGAAACCTTTTGTATGAACATTTTACACGCTTCTTTCGGAGCATGCGTTTGATTCATGCGACAAATGCTTCGGTCAACGGATGACAAATGACTGGCGCGCCTCACGTTGAGATGAGAATCTGTATGAGCGGACGGGCGAGTATAAACATTTACATTGGGCGCACGGCCCGCAACGAAAAATAACGTGCGTCAATTTCGGACTTATCTAGCCCCTCCTTTGTTTCCTTGACAGGTGCATTAGTGTACTATCATGCAACAATTAAACGCATCGCTTTCCAGCTAAATCACGGTGAGTGGGTGTAAGACAATACAGTGGATACCCTCTGGCGCTCCGATACACAGTGCATCGTTCAACGTGATCTGATCTCGTGCATTTTATTAAAATAGAAATAGTTACATCACTTTTTTGTAAGTTTGTAGTCAGTTATTTAAGACAATTTAACAGGCAACAAGGTCTAGATTCGACACGTGAATTATTTTTGTTTCTTTATGTAAGAATACGTCATTATATTATGTGTTCATAAAATATAAATAGATAGATTATAATGTTTCAGCTTCCTATTGAATGATCCGAAAAGCAAAATATTATATTTTCCATCAGACGAACACACCGCTCGATTGCCTACTATCTTATAAAAAAAATCTAAATCACAATGACGATGATCGAAAAAGTTCACAAAACTCATCCCGTAAAACTTAAATAATTAAAATTCATTCTTGGAGTGCGAATAGATCGTAAGGTTTATTTTACATCAATAAATTTCTGTTATTGTGTTGCCAAATTTTAGTTCACCTTCGATTCTATGTTTTGTACGAGTTTAAGGTTCTTGATAAAATTATATTATAATAATAAATAAATCGTGCCCAAATATGTCATAATACTGCATTAAAAAAAGGTGAAACAAGTTCTGAAACATATCATAAGTTGGGACAAAACTGAAGTTTTTGAAGAAGACTCGAAAGCTGGAAAAAAAGAAATACCAAATATTTTAACAATTTTTTTTTTACTTTATAACTTTCAAAGAAAAGTTGTAAAAAGAAAGAAAGTAAGAGTATTTCTTTATAAGGTTTCTTTTGTAACCGACGTTCTTTCATCGCGAGACGATAAATTTCAAAGACAAGATTGCTTTTGTACTGTTTTTATAGGAATCTTTGTTAATTTACACTGAAACGATAGCTGCAAAAGATTTCGGCCTCGAACAGATAAATAGAACTTTAAACAATAAATATCAATTAGCCTATACGGGTTAAGGTTACTAAATAGATACTTTCAAATCATTTAACGCTATTTAAACGCTGTTCTTGTTTTAAAAAGTTAACAATTTGATATAATTTTTACATACCTTAATTGATATATAAATACAGGATTAACTGACAGTTAATGTACAAAAAAGTTCCGTGTA
>DWQX01004374.1:0-15183 GCA_018245475.1 Pharmacophagus antenor
TGCGCTGTTAGTCTTATTGACGACTATTACAGCTTCATCGAAACTGGCTCGCGAATCCGGTGATTCGCGAGCTATTGAATCCGGTGATTCGCGAGCTATTGAATCCGGTGATTCGCGAGCTATGAAAAAAAAAAAATATTAAAATTGTTATTACGTTAAGTGAAGATTCACTTAAAAATGATGAGGTTAAAAATAATATTATGTCATTTTAACGTTATAATTCATGCGAGTTTTATAAATCTTGGGTCAATTTAGTTTCATTCCATAACTATACACGCTGTTTCGTATAAGGGTCGGACATTGCTTAAGGATAACGTTCATTAGGCATATGCGTGGGAGATCGAGTGGATTGGTTACAATACATTTTGATTTCACAGTCAGATAACAAGGGAACTTCAAGCGGAATAGTTTTTACATTTATTTTAAAATTTTGCGACGCAATGGGACAGCGACTTTCGTTAGCGATTTTGCAAATTGTTTTTGTAGGTATCAAACGGAAAAAATACTTGAAATAGTATTCATTTCTTGTAATTACAGTTTTTGTTCATCTTCAGATTTTTGCGTTCGCTGTTTCAACCCAAGGGATCACAGTGGGCCCATCCCTATGTCCTACCAATAAAATTGCACCACATCGAAAGCCTAATTACGCCACTCAACGCACTTTTGATGTGTTCTATGATTTGTTAACACATAACAATGTACAAAGCGATAAGCCGACCAACCTTCAAGAGAAACCGCTAGCAGATGATCCAGAAGATTGCGGAGAAATAGAAGACTATGATGAAAATGGTGTCGGGACGGGTAAGCAATTTTTGTAGAAATTCAATTTTCTTTAATTAATCAAACGAAAGTAAAACGGAGATGTGGTCGATTTTATTTCTTTAGGAAATTATTCTTCTCTACTATATAAGACTATGAATTATTGAAATATAATTATAAAAAATATGTTTCAAGCTTCGCTAGAAATGAAATGCGAGCATGATGGTTTTTACTGTAGAAAATGAAGTTACAAGATAATGACAAACTAGTTAAAATTATAAATACATTTATAGATACAACTTAATTTATGATTGCAGTTTACATTTAATATTTGCAAAAAATATGTTGCGTGTGTAAATAGATCGCGACAATGATTATGTTAATGATTATGAAAATGTGATTGAAATATATTTTAATTGTGTTTTATTAATTATTATTTAACAAATAACTTTTTAAATTATGTTATTATACATTGAGATATTTAAAAAAAATATACTTACTTGGAAATATCTTTAGGCGCAATAATAGTTTAAATTATGTTATAAGTGTTAAGAATATTGTAGTAAAAGTTTTTAACAATTACAGCTACCACGGAAACAACGAGAAGACATGCATATTTAGATACCAAGTATTTCCTAGAAAATTTTTTTCCGTTTGCAAGACCAACGTCTGGGCATAACTTTGCACCCAACTGGTTAGCTTATCATCCAACCAGTAGACCCACGCAACCACCATATGCTTCCGGGGGGTTATTCGGTGGGAATTCTTATCGCCCGCCATCTCTCGTTTATCCATCAGGTTAGTAAGATTGTTTATTATAAAAAATAATATCACTTTAATTGTCTGTTCGTTTTCTTAAATACAGGTCTTACATTTTATTTTTCAAATACAAAAACGTAAACGAATATATTGGAGTCCCATAAGTCCTTTGAACATAAAAAAAAACTATGTACAATTTCAAATTTTAATTTATTGCTTAGTAATTAACATTAAAAGGGAATTGTTTTTTAAAAATCAATTCAACTAAATGTGCCCCATTTCGTTCTTGGCACTCCTGTAAACGACGACTAAAATTTTCTATTACTGCACGGCAAGTACGCTCTGAAATGCTTGATATTTCTCGCCGGGTACTTTCTTTTAGTTCATCAGCTGACCGCGGATTTGTTTCGTAGATTTTAGACTTAAGGTAACCCCATAAGAAAAAAGTTCATTGGACTCAAATCCGGGCTACGTGGTGGCCAGAGAACGTCTCCTCTTCGAATATTACTTTGTTAGGGTAAAGTTGACGGCCGACGGGCATAGCAATGTTAGAGGTATGGGCAGTTGCGCCATCTCGTTGAAACCAGCTTTGGGTATTGAAAATTGGAAAATTCTGTAACTCTGGTGTAAAAAAATCCTCGATCATTGCCACATACCGCTCCGAAGTAACAGTAACCGCACGAACATGTTCGTTCTAAACAAAGTATGGGCCTATGATGCCACGCGCTGACATAGCCGCCCAAACTGTTACTTTAGGCCTATGTAAAGGCCTTTGATTTATCGACGTGGGTTTACACTACTCCAGTAGCAACTATTTTGCCTATTGACATGGCCGTTGATGTGAAAGTGAGCCTCATCAGAAAATAACACGTAGTTAAACGAAGCAAAGCAGTCCATAATTTCATTCACGAAATTAAGTCTATTGGTAGTATCAGTATCTTTTAATTCTCAGTATCATTTAATGCACTGGGACGCTTAAGAATCGATTGAGTAGGATTTTCACAGACTGACTCTTGCACTACTTCGATGTTTTCTTCCGCCCATAATGTTCTTGCTCGGCCCGATCGTTGTTTATCCACCGTAGAGCTAGTCTCCTAGATCTTTTGGACCCAACTGTCAATTGTTGGAAGACTAGGACAGTCATTAAACGTGCGTAAAATGCGATACTCTTTACATTTACTACGCGCAATGGTGGCCGAATCATTGTCGCGATAAAACTCACACACACAGAATGCACGGTCCGCTCCGTTAAAACGCTTCATAGCGACTGAATTCCGAAAGACCGTTGGTGCTGCCCTCGCACTCCGCGCGCCATTCCTGCGCGCCATTTGAATTTTATGCGAAATTTAAATTTCAAAGGACTTATGGGACACTGTTTAATATACACCCCCCACTGATTCTATAATTACGCTTAAAGATTCGCTCTAGAAGAGTCTAGAATTTAAAATTGAATTGCTTTCATTACGCAATCGACAATAAAAACTAGGGCAACGATGATAAATTCATATGACAGAGAAAGCGTCAAATCTGGGTTTAAAACAGGATTCACTTTCTTTCAGATCGTGTCAAACCTGTTCATGAAGAAGCACATGAATTGCCTCTGATTTACCGACCGAATATAGTGGGGGGTCCACTCGGCCACATTGTAGGGGTGACGCAAGTGAGACCCACAAACCGACCGCCGGAATCAACATCAAAACTAAATTCCAAGTACATTAAAAGCCTACGATTTCCGATGTTTTTTTCTCAAGCTTTAACAAACTCGAACAGACGCCCGCGTGATCGTATAATGAACGATGCCAGCCCCGGTATAATAGGCTCATTTATAGATTTGTTCTTTAAATAAATGTTTGTTTGTTAATATTTTGTTTTACTTGCGTATTACATATAAATTTCATTTCATGCAATAACCAATTTTTGCCTTTTTTATTACACATGTGGTCGTTTTAATGTACAATTGTTGCCGCAACTTATTATAATTACAAATGTTGTTTTAGTGTCAATATCATGTTATTTGGTACTAGGCATTATAGCTGTGTGGTAGAGATTAGCTAATAGGACAACCCACCTACGTATTTCGGAATGGGTAATGTGCGCGTGACACCGATAGCATTTAGCGCCAGTTTAAAACATGTGTCAGTAGTTTTCAGTTCATTCATGTAATTAATTCGTTTAAAGAGAATAGTGTTATGATGATATCATCCTATGTCATATTGTGTTATATTATTTATAGTATCTGTATAACACGGTTATGCAGATAAAAGTGTTCTCCTGTTCCTTTATGAATAAAATGTTTGCGAACTTTTTGAGTCTATTGACGATAATCTTTTTGGCGGTATATTCGAAAAGCGAGGGTATGTTGAATTTAGAAAGAGTATATTTCTCTGGTTTGATGTTTTTAATGATATATTAAAAGTTAAAAGTTCGAATTCAAATTTCAGACGACAATCCTTACTTTAAAGCTTTGAACGCGTTAAAATGGAAAAGTGTTCAAAAATACGTTGAGGTGCGTCCTGGTGCATTCTTATTTTATTGGTTTTATTATGCTGATGGTACACTAATAAGAGCTGACAGTAAGCCTCTTATTATATGGATACAAGGGGGTCCAGGCCTTTCCGCCAGTGGGATTGCAAATTTTGCTGAAATCGGACCTCTTGATATGAACATGCAACCACGTAACCATACATGGGTAAGTTTTGTTTTAAAATGTATAACTGATTTTATAAAATTATTTTTCGGTATTTACAAAAATAGTGTCCGCAATTTTATTAAATAAATGTTAACGTAAAATGACTGAAAAATCCATTAAATTATGTAAATTTAAAGAGGTAATTTGTACAAATTATCAAAATTACAACTTCTAGGGTCGTACTTCAAGTGACTTTTTTATATTTTCGGTACATATGCGCTATATTAACTACAGAGTTTAATTGGCATTTTTTTAATAGTTACAGGTTACCACTTAACCTTGATTGCACCTGATGTTAAGTGACAATAAAGTCGTAGAAGGTAAAGCGTGTTCGCCCAGAATATTTCTGGCTCTCATATGTATGATTGCGGAGAAACAGCAATGGTGTTATGGCGGATTGACATTGAGCGTGGTAGCTAGCCAAGCGGGTTAGAAAAACTCTACTACCATTCAGACTCCACTACTCCTGTGGCGCGGAAATCGAACTCGGGACACCCGTGTTACAAAGCTACCAGGTAAGTCACTGCGCCACAGAGGCAGTCAAATTTAAATGAATCTAGTCCTTAAACCAAATTATATTTTGAAAGGGTAATATTGTAAATTATACAAATACATTATGTAAAACTTAAAATTATTTAAATGAGAGAGGATAAAACGTTTAAAAAGTGACAGAAGAGAAAAACAAATTTTATAAAGTAAAAATTACGGATAGTCTTTGTTGAATAATCGAAACGTTCACTCTATTTCATATAATAATGTAGGGAGAATTACAAAGGTAACAATAGAACATTGTACAGTCCAATTCGATTTAACATAGTTGCGCAAAATTTCGAGAAATTGTAGAATTTAATGTTGTAAGAAATAACAAACAAAAAGTTGAGAGATTGTGCCATTCTTTGTCAATTAATTAATTTCCTCAAAGTTTGCACAAAGAATCAAACGAATTAGCTATGTAATGAAAGAATATCACATTGAAGCTTCATTAAAGTACCTGTATATTGGTATTGTTGTTAAAATGATATAACAATTTCGTAAAATTAAACTATATATAGCGGTTACGCTTAAAACTTACGTTAAATGAATCAATTTTAATAATTTCCGTACATAAATTTTTGTCAAGTTTTTATGTGAAAATGGAATATATGTAAATTTTTTAGGTAAAGGGCAGAAATCTTTTGTTGATTGATCACCCAGTCGGAACTGGCTTTAGTTATGTCACAAGTAAATCATTGCTAGTAAAAACGGATAGAGAGATGGGTAAGTCGGTAATTACTAAGTTAAATGTCCCTAAATATTTATTTGTTTTAATATATATCAAGAACTAGGTTATTTTTTAATAGGTACATATTTCGATATAAGTTATACAAGTAATCAAATTTTTTTAAAATGTTCTTATCAAAATATTCTCTACAGCAATAAATATTTCCTATTTTTGTCCTGAAGATAAATTGTATAGATATTTATTAAGAGATTTAAATATTAGTATTCAAAATGTTTTTTTTTTCACCAGTTAATATTGTTATTTAAATATAAAAAATGCACTTGTACAGTCATCGAAGTTTTTAAATAATCGGAGATATTCTGAACTAGAATTTTTTATAACTGTTTTAAAAATATTAATACTAAATAATGAAATTATGTATTATTAAAACATTTTTGTGGAAAATTTGCCATTGTAACTATTAGTAATTTTAATGATTATTGATTTCTTGCTTTTGTCAGTCACGGATATGTATGAAAAGTTGGCAGTTTTGAATCGTTAATTGGTTTAATACATAATACTTGATGAAATAATTTAACATACAATTTTTTATAAAGTATTGCTACGTAAATTTTATATAATTTTTTCCCCAGCATTAGACCTAACGAAATTAATAAAGACGTTCTTTAAAACTCATAAGCAATTTCGTAAAACACCCACTTACCTTTTCGGTCAAAGCTATGGAGGTAAATTGTGTCCGAGATTGGGCGTTTACTTAAATACGGTATAAAATGCTTTCTTTTTGCATTCTTTGTTATGCTGCATGCAAAATCAGGTGTTGGATTACATGTAAGGTTTTTTAATATTTATTTTTCAGGCTATTGTAAAGAAAAGACTTAAGATGAATTTTAAAGGGATTGGTATTGGAAGTGGTTGGGTAAATCCAAAAGAGAGTACATTGGTTCAGCCGGATTTTCTCTATAACATGGTGATTTTAATTTGTTATTACAAAAATTGTTGATCGTGTAGCAATAAATTCAATAATTTGTTGATACTTTAGCAAAATTTAAATAAATAAATGTTAAATGTTAAAGTAAAATTCAACCTAATAGATTGAATAAATGAGGTTTCAATAAGTTATAGTACGTTAAATTTTGCCTATCAGTTAGCCATCGCGTTAGGTAGAAAGTAACTTTAGGGACTAAGTACCCCATGATCAAGCGCATGTGAATGAACGATGCTAAGTTGATCACTGCAGGAGGGCTTGCAGAGCCCTCTAGGATGTGTGCCATTGGGTTGCAGGGTGCGGGGTGGTATAGCTTCAGACGCCGATTGTCCTAAATTCGCAGCGGTAGTGAAATTGCAGTCTAGACGAGTTTTACTATACATATTGAGGCACTGTTTTCCTTGTTCTTCGCGGCTGAATCCACCGCAAGGATCTAGCGTTCTCGGATGCTCGCTCCTTTGTTAGCCAAAACCTCTGGATGATGGACGGACATGTAAAAAACTAGGTAGTAAGTCGTTGAATTTGACGCGTTTTGATATAACAGGCATAACAAACATAAGCTAAAAATTGTTTTATCTGCAATTAGTCAAAAGGTGATTATGCATTGACGATCCTAACTTCTTGTAAGAAAAAATTTGTATATGTGTTCATAAGTAACAGTGCTAAGTATTTTATTTTATCAAACAATCCCTAGTGGCTCAACCTTGGCTTTGCGAATGTTAAGTCTATATTTTACTCGATGTCTACGGACATCAATGTTGATAATATTTATTAATATTTATTATGTTATTATATTATATGTCCTTCATTCGATGTAAATGCCAATGAAAAGTTCCCGAAATTTACTTATTTACCTATATTTTGGTCCTAATTTCTATAACATGGCAAATTAAAATTTAAGATTTTTTTTTAGGGAGTAATTGATATCAAAACATATGAAAAAACTTTGCGACTAGTGAAAAAAATGGCTAATTATATAGAGAAAAAAGATTATGTGTATACAGAAAAATTAAATTCATTGATGTTTCGCATTTTAAATATCGAAGCTGGCATGGAAATTAATTTTAATAATATTAATGAAGCTAGTCCTTATCCGGCTTTAGACGAATTAGCACGAAAGATAAACAAGTATGTGAAACCAACACTGTCGCATTTAGTTAATCAGAGTTTGCAGTGGAATTATATATCAGATGAAGCATTTTTTAAATTAAATAATGTATTTTTCGTGCCCTCAACAATGTATTGTAAGTATTTTGTGTTATGAAATGATGTAATGTTAAAAAATGAATGATAGTTTTTTATAGAAGTTAATGATATTTTTAATTAAATAAAAAAAAATTGGTAACATTGCTCATAGTTTTGTTCCACTAAATCTTAATCTACACTAGGTACAGGGCATTAGTTGAATGGAAAGTGATTGGAATCTCCTTTAAATATTCATACTCACTAACTTAAACTATTATGATTACGCAGCATAAATTTTACAAGAATCTAACAATGTAAGTACTATAATGAATTAATCTCAAATAAAGAAGTACAGTAAACCTCATATATTCGTTTCATATTTATCATTTCATCATACAGATGTTATGTATGAAGTAATGTGTAAAGATCACTTTTTCAGGAATTTAAAGACGAAGATAACATAATTCATACTTATTTATAGTGTTTATATCTTTTCAGTAGAAAAACTGTTGAACAATTCAACATTAAACATCGCTGTCTATAACGGTAACTTAGATGTCGTTACTCCTCTTGCAGGTAAGTATCATATACAACACAATACAAATATTATTGTGCACTATCATAGAGTTGCAAAAAAAAAAGAAAGTACATCAGGATTTTCACAAAAGGCGGTCTTATCGCTAAGCAGCGATCTTTGCCAGACAATCTTTGGGTAGAAATTTAGCTAAGTAAACCAAATCGGTAGGATGTACACGAACAGTGAAGAGAAATAAAAATTAAAACAATAGGAATAATAATAAAAATAGAATAAAATAATGCAGTATTTCAGCAATTCTATTATATATATATACAATGAACAATATATGAATATAATACCTTCATGAGAATGTTGATCACGTTATAGCCAAATTAGTGCTGCAGATAGTGGATATTTGTCATGTTTTTAAACGATTCAATATTTACTATTTGTTTTTTATTACTACATAGGTTGGCATTCTTTCGCGTTATGCAATAGCTGAAAACAGAACAAGAATAACGGAATGAAATGATATGTTTATATTTCTAAATAAGTAAGCAATAAAGTAAATGCTTGATTGCCAGTTTTTTATTATATATTAAGAGTAAAGCCCTGTAGATAATGTCGATAACTTTTTTTGTATTGAATAGGAGCTTCGAACTGGGTTCATAAGTTGAAATGGCATGGCTCTGAAGAATTTATTAACGCAAAAAGAGAACAGATAACAGGTGACAGAAATGGATTTTACAAAACGGCGAAGCAACTTAGTTTCTGGTCTGTCTTCGGATCAGGACACTGGGTAAGATAATATCTATCGACTATGATGTATGTGATAGTAAATAATTTAGTGATTTCACAGAATATCCGTGTCATTCTATATCAGTTATAATTGTTGTCGTGGTGTGCGTTGCGACCTTCCGTACTTGTGAGACTAAGTTAAATTTTAGCGGAATCTTTTGTGTTAATAAAAACAATATAATACTTAATGTAAGTAATTTAAAAAAAGTAAGCCTCTAACTGTGGCTTTAATAGAAAGGCACGTTTATTCGGCGTGGCGCTTAACGTGTAAAAGAGGTAATATGCAGTTTTCGTAAGTGCAGTGTTCATATAAACTTTGTTTGCCCTATTCACAGAGACAGATGGAGATGTTATATCATATAAGACAATTTAGCGAATTTAATTAAAATTTCAATTTGTCAACTTTATATTTGTAAGATTAAGGGGTATGCTATTTTTATGAAATGTACTTTATAGCCATGCCTTTTTTTTTTAATTAATATCCCATTTCACTCGGATCGGTTTTGGACCTTGGCTCCCATCTCTTTTTCAATGCAATAATGTGCTTTGATGAATCATTTAATTTTTATAATATTGTGGTAACAAGGGATATGTTGTGTTGTTATAAATTAATTCCGCATAATTATTAATCAACTTTAATGTCCCATTAGAAAGGAAATTCGAGTTATATCCTAGAATTATGATGTCTTGTGAGAGGGGACAACGTAGTGCAAAAGGGTTAATAAGAAAAGAAAGATCTGCTGAGAATTGAATCAATATGAAAATGGAATTTGAAGATTATCCATGTAGTGGGTGTAGTAAAACACCTAATATAATGTGTGTACATAAAAGTGCTGTATTGACTTTTTTAATTCCTTTTAACAGGTTCCTGAAGAAAATCCTAGTGCAATGGAACAAATATTAAATTTCATTATGTCTCAGGATGAGCAATAAATTGATTTATATAGTATTACATAATAATCAATTTTGTATTGGTTCCTGTGACATATATCATAATTATAAATAAATAGTATAAGAATAAAACACAAATGTTTATAAAATTGATTATATTTAGGTACAGTAGTATTATACAAATATAATTATATACAATAAAAAATTATTAAAAATTATAGTAACAAAGAACACACTTTGAATCATATGAAGCACCGTGTTGTGGAGAATAAAAATATGTTCAAAACAGTAAGGAAACGTATAATAATTAGTCTTAAACACACACGAGGAAACTATAAACACGATAATTATTATAGAGATTAGAAGAAAATAGTTTATTATGATGTCCATTTGTATAAATCTCACTTTCGGAATTTTAAACGTAAATGGAATAAGGTCACCAATTTCAAAAATGTAGTTGAATATCATTGCACGATATCCCACCGCTCTAATTTATAATGTTCTAACGGTTTTTTAATCATCATTGTGTTATATCAAAATTTACATATTTAAAAATTATTAGTTTGTTCCTGTTGGTTACTCCTTTATAATTTGGATATAATTCATAAAGGTTTACTAACATCATCATCAGTTACATCAATACTAGCTTATGTCATAAACTTCAATTTTCCCGGAATATTTATTTTTATATCTTATAGACTTCGAATGGTACTAATGTGGTGCAACCGGATCGCATAGTGTTAACATGTCAAAACGAACTACGTACAGCCTTATTTAATAATTTTACACGTCTTACTATAGTAGATTTCATACCTTTTGAACGCTTATTTTTGTAACAAAAAAATTATAGCATTGGTTAATCATATTCTATATACATATAATATTTTTATTTAAGAAATAAAGTAGTACTTTGAAAAAAAAAAAAAACCTTATAAATAATACGATTATAGAACACTATAAGGTTACTTCAGAAAATTACCTAGGTATATTTATTTATTTTAACACCTAGTGATTTTATATGTACAGTATTTTTTTTTCTATTTCAATCAAAAACCATAGTTTATAATAAGCAAAAAACAGTACAATTTCTTTAATACGTAAATATCAAATATTTTCTTAGAGCATATTATGCACTTGAATATTCCATAAAGAGACTTGCAGAAACGAGCTTGAAAAAACTCATTGTAAGAGTACTTTATAAGAAATTCATGAAAATCAATAATTAAAAACTATATAATTTAGTGAATAAATTCATCTAATATAGATGTAGCCAAGATCATTATTTATTTAAATGTATCTTCTCCATAGGCAGTTATCAAATCGCTACACTATTTATTTAACTTTTGATTTTAATATCAGTCTTAATCAGATCAGCTATCAGTTTACGAGAGGGGTCAAAACATCTCATTAATAAATTCAATTAAAGCGATCTAAAAATTAGTTTTTTTAATATGTATTATTTCTTGCCGTAATGTCATGCTGTATGGCTTGCAAAATATTAGCTTAGCCTTTTAGCACATTGTTTTTATTTATCTTAAAGTTTCTCATTGAACACTTTTTGCAACATCTTTTTAATTACAAGACTACGTAAATCTGACTTCAGCGAAACATGTGTCACAAACTCTAACTGGTTTGGTGTTGCCTGGGAGTGCAACTGTTTTATCACTACACGCCGCACAAAATATATGTCCACAGCGTCTACAGTGATGCTGGTGAGAAGAAGAATATTAGTTAAAATTTGAACAACTGTAAAAAAAAATAACAATATTAAGAAATGCTGAAAACACTAATTATTTTTTAATAAAGGTGTTAAAAAAACAAAAGCGTTTTTAGATTTATAAGAAAACACTTAGGAATAAAGTTTAAAATTGATTTCAAAACCTTAATTCAATTACATATTTTACATACCTTTCTTCGTGCAATATTAAATTCCTTAGCGCAAGCCCCACACGCCACAGCATCTTTGTCACTTGTCCAATTTGGCATATCTTCGCTAGTAGCCGCATGAGCTTCTTTTTCTAAAAACTCAGCTAATTGAAGTTTATTTTCACATAAGGTCGCACCCACTTCTTCTAATGTTTTCTGTGCCTCGATGTACTGTGCTTTTAGAATATGCTGTTCCTCTTGTAATGTTATGTATTTCTGTAAAGAAATGATTTTTGTTATAAGTACTGGTATAATCTGTTCTTTATTTAAAAAATGTTATTTACTTACTTTTCCTATAGACTTCAATGATTCCACCTCTTGTGTTAATATTGAAATTTTGTCTCTATCGCGCATCATAGAATCCTAGAAATAAGTTACATATGATGTAAAATAAAGAAATATTATAAAAGTCAAAATCTAAGTATGTTTACTTTATTCACCACAATAAATTCAATAATAATGTTGTGTAATATACGAAATATGGTGTAATATACTGTAATATACAAATTTATATATTAGTGTAATGATTATTAAAGTACTAATTTACTGTCATTAAATGAATGGTATGAAAATGTGAGGTTAATTATAAAATAGAAACGTCAAATTACTATAACCACGACCAACTTTAGAGTTTACTGTAAATTAATAATTCAACTATTTTCTAACACGAGTCTTTGTCATTAGTTAATAATTGCTCAACAAAATATCGATTTTATTTATGAATTCACATAACTGCATTAGTAAAGGTTCAAATTCAAAACGACATATAAGGGTTTTCCAAGAGAGAATTTGATATAAATATTTAAGTAGTTATACTACTGGACAGAGGCATCAAATAATGTGAAGTTAATTTTTTTTTAAAGAAGTAGCTGTTTGAAATTAGTATACACCCGAATGTCAACATGTATTTTATTTCCTTATGTTTGAAAATGAAAAATGGTACAAAATAATTTGAATTATACAGTAATTTATAATAAGTTTTAGCGTCATCTAGTAAAATTTTTTTGAAATTGTAACCATACCAATTTGAAAGGAATGCTACAGCGCCATCTCGTGTCAAATTGCAAAAAGCCGACAAGATAATTGAGTTTCGAAAATTAGCGTTTTCAAAATAAACATTAGAGGAAGCTTGTATAGCTGAGAAATATATTGAACATGTTTTGTGGATTTTGAATTTATATATGGCTTTAAAATGTAATTCTTATTTCCCTTTTTAGAGATTGCTCTGGAGTATTGGTTGTAAGGAGACATGTAGGTTTAACCTATTTGAGAAGTTTACTATATGTTAGAATTACCCTTGAAGAATGGAAACTGAGTTAAATAAGGGCCTTTACAATTACTACCTGCAATGATATCCTCCATTCTCGTTCTATCTTTAAATCACCTTCAGCTGCAACTGCTCTTGTTTCAGCTGCGGCAGCTTTTTGTCCTAGAGATCTGGCGCTTTCTTCCAGATTCTTCTTCGTCAATTTATCTTCTTGTAACCTATAAGTTAGAAAAATGGTTTTTGTTTTCCCATTGTTTGTTATATACTTAGACTTTTGTCACACGGATATAAGTATGGAATGTTTTGAAGTCTATTAATCGATTCTGACAAGTTTGATTCTTTTCTATTATAATTTTCGAAATTGTTATGATGAAAGATTATAAGCTTATTTAAGTTTGGATACAGTGCGTACTATAAATATTTTTTTGAATTTTATTTTCGAGATTGAGGTGTTAAATATAAAAATGGCATTTTTATTACATTAAATTTAACCCCAACTATATAATTTTACAAGAACTAATTAGCAGCTAATTAAAAAGAAAATGCTTATCTATTTACAAAATAAAAAAAAACACGATCCTAAGGATTTAAAAAATATATATCAAGAAGTCTAATGAGATTTTAGTTATAAGTACATTTCTTAAAAAGCAAACATAATAGATTGATAATGGCAAACCTACACAACAAATATAAAACCATAACAAGCGTTCAATATTGAATAAAATACAATTTTAAGACTGAATATACTTTATTATAAATAAGGCTTTTACATAACTAGCGCTTCGGTGTTACAATATTTAATAATTGAATATAGTTTTAAACTTCTTAGGTACATTTCATTATAGAAGGTAAAAAAAGCGATATTATCATTTTACAAATATGACTTTTATTAATTCTTACATAATCTGTATTCTAAATGAAAAAAATTTAATCAAACAATATTAGAGCTACATTTGTATAACATTTTATATCCTGACTTAGAATCACAAAGTTAATACTTTAAGTTAAATGGAAATACGCTTTTACGTTTTTCCGAAAACGTCTACATACAAGTACATTTTAAGATCATAATACAAAGAAATAACTATCCAAAATAAATCTCTATTTAAACTTTTATCAGGTACCAAAAAATATAATGTTCCAGTTACTGTTGAAGTCTCAAAAAGATCACAATTAAAAAGAAACAGTTCACTGACCTTAATTACTACATTTATTTGACAGCCATGAAAGCTTAAGCGAAAACAACTTTGTTGTTTAAAATTTTTTAAAACCGTTGTATGGGTTAGTTATATTAAATTATAATTTTCTATCACAAATTGCGCTCGCGCGGTACATTGTGGGGGTTTGCCAATATCAATAGGGAGTCACCTTTCAAAACGTACAGCAAGCAGTATATCACTCTCATCTACGTGTATTTCGTTTAGTTGATATGTCAAGCATCGATTATAAACGGCGTATCACAAAACTAGTAGTGAGCGATTAGCAAATATCCACAATATTCGATAAATACACACATAAATGATTTCCTTGTTAATCGTTTCATACCAGCAGTTTACGTGTATTTGTAACGTCAAAAATTAAGTAATTTGTATGTATTTGATGAAAGTAATAATGTCAAGACCTTACAGGATACTTCTTACAAATTGTAGTTTTTATAAATTTTGTTTATTTTTTTGTTGTTGTTTATAAAGCTGATTTAGTACAGCTGAATGAACCAGATCGCCTACATCCAGTTACACATAGTTTAGGCACTATTTTGAAGTTATCGCCGCTGGTTACGTCTTGCACACTTGAGGCGTTACGTATAAAATAAAAAATAAACCTACTTCTCATCGAGCTGATGTATCGTGCTGCCCATTGACTCAGTCTTTGCTTCCAATTTGGCTATTAGCTCTGTTTTATGTTTCAAGGAACTTTCACATTCCTAAAACAAAGCCAGGACAGTTTAGCCAGTTGATCATTTAACTGCGTTATGTTAGATGTGTTAGTGCAAGCATAAATACAATAAATACTCGTGTCAAAAACTATTCATTATTTTGACCTCTCCATTCTGCCTTAATTCCATTTTGAGGTTAAATAGGATGCATTATGTTTATACAATACTATAGTAAATAAAACCCTAATTAAACCGCATGATTACTTGTAAGATTACGGAAGTAGCGCTACGTAAATATATATATATATA
>DWQX01004375.1:0-15182 GCA_018245475.1 Pharmacophagus antenor
TGGTTTATTTGTACAGGTATCGCAATAATAAGGAGTAACATGTCTTTCACCTTCAAATCAACAAAATTGTCACTAACGATTTCAAAATCTAATTCACTCTCGCTACTTTCAAAACCCTCAAAATTAATTTTAATATTTATGGGAAACCAATATTTTTAATATTAGTTTCATATACAAAGTAAATAAAACTGCGTCACTTATTGCAGAAAAATATTTAAAAAGAATGTGCCCAATCCCCTTATTTGTATAAATTGCTCCTTGTTGAATAATGTGGGGTGAATTCCCAAAAAATGTTTACATGTTATTCATGTCACCGTATAGGTGTCAGTGGATTTTTAGTTAGATTTAGTATGTCACCGTATAGGTGTCAGTAGAGTGCATAGGATTAAACTTGGTAATAATTATCTTTAAATAACACAAAACTAAAGTGTTACAAAATCGATTTCTTCGAAACGGACTCTTAGTATACTTTTTTAACGATTTCTTCTGTCCTACTATAGCAATATATATTTTTATACGACCTTTTCGTAATTGTGTAGCTAATCAAATTCGAAAGTGGAAATAATTACAAGTCAGTGAGAACTATTATGATTTTTTTATTGAATTTTATGCAGAATAAATAATTCCAAGGCAATAATATACTTCTTAACTACCAAAGATATTAAAACTAGTAAGCGGTACTCACAATTGTATGTGATCGCTGTTACCTGTGAACAGTCGCATTACTTGGGGAGAAGCAAAAGAGCTGGCTTCTTATGAATACACATTTAATGTACAATTAAGCCTTTGGTGTCCGTGTAGGGAACATTTATAATACTCATGGAAAACAAGAAAATCCTCGATTGTTGCTTCAAATGTTTCTGAGTATTTTAATTTACGACTAGGCAATTGGAGAATTGTCTTAATATTTTTTTTTTGTACACTGTTTGTGCTGTGGAACCCGTATTGAACAGCAAACTAAGAATTTTGCTTTAACAAATGTTGCCGACTGCAAAACGTTAATGTGTAAGTCTATTTAACAGATTTCAATTTGATTGGAATTCTTTAGAGAACAACTAACATGAACAAAATTTAGCGTTAGTATAATTTTGGATAAGAGAGCAAATATTTGAATAGTGCGTAACACATATAAAATGTTTATTACATTGTCGACATCTAAGAAGAGAGCGAAGATTGTTTATTCATATAAATTGTTAATACAGAAAAGTTGATTCAACTGCGACATGTTTAAAAAATATAAATTGTTACTCTGTGTGTTTAAATAACTATGCAATGTTTCAGTAAAGCGTCATACAAAAATAATATGTAAAATTTCTTAAACATTCTAAAGATTACACTTAGAAATATAAATGTATTTTAGTTTAATTTGTGACCATAACCTTTTTTATACTTGTAAATTGTATACATGGTTTATTAATTTTAACGGCTTATATGTTATCACACATCATTTTCTTTCAATCAAAAAATCAAAATTGTTACGGTTATGATATTAGGTCATACATGTACATATCTAATTTTTGTATTAATTGCCATCGGTCTTTAATAAATACAAAAATTAGCAATTGTAAGTATTTATTAGGGTCTACCTTCAAAGATAGTTACATTTATAATATAAATTATTTTTGACATAACGTAATAATTAAAACTATTTAATTTTATTATAATATTTAATTGAGTGTTTCTGTTATTTTATTAGAAAATTTACGTCTTAAATGCTGACTTACATATACTTTATGTCCATGATATGACTCAGACATGAGAAATTCAGACTCGTGACCGTCTCGCCTGATCAGTGTTACTAATTGCCAACTTGAAGCACCTCTAACAGCCTAAACAAAGTAATGAAACGCTAAACTACTTCACAAAGCCAAGAATTTTTGAATGAACGTCGTTACAAAGAATTCTTTGCTGTCGTTTTACACGGTGTAAGGTAACTTAGTTACGTCTTAAATTCATTTATTAATTCATTAGATCAAAAGTTTTCAAAAATCTACCTTTTAAGAGGTTTGTTTTTATTTAAATCCGCATGGTTGGTAAACAGTTGGTTTAATTATATTTTACGAATAACAGTTAAAACTTGAACTTAAGTTTTTTTAAACAGTTATCTGCTAACTTCGATTTCGCCTGATGTTAAGTGACAATTAGGTCGTAGATGGTGAAGCCTCTTCGTCCAGAAGACCTCTGGTTCTTAAATGTATTACTATTTGAACACAGTAAAGTTGGTCAATGTCAATAGTTAAATATAGAATTTGATAGCTGTTTAATGTAAACCTTAAAGGTAAATACAGATTCTTTGATGTCCACTTGTAGACCTCAGTACTACTCAAGATTTAATACGATGAACACCACACAATTTACATTCCTGTTATACATGGCCGGGAGTTTTGAATATTTAACAATTGTACTGTGTCAGTTACAAACAGACTTCGGCCAAGTTCTATGTAATTAAATCAGCAAGATCTTTAAGGGTTTTGTCAGTATATTACTACTCGCTAAATTAATATTTACTTTGCATTATTTCAGTATAAAGTACCATTTTTTTTAATAACATTTGTACCTATTTTTTTTCACTGCTTTCCAGCAGGCACTTGAGAGTAAGAGTATTTAGGGCTAGCGCGCTTTACCATCTACGGTCACATTATCACTTAAAATCATGTGGAATGAAGGACAAATGTTATCCCATTGCCTGTAAAAAAGGGTTAATGTTTTTAAATAATTGCAAGAATAAAAGGAAGATTTTTGGAACGTTTACAATTTGATTAATATTGTGGTATAATGAATTTCTAAATAAATGAATATCTTGTTAATAAATTAAATTAAGTAAAAATTATAATCTTTATAATATTAATAATTCTCAATAGTATATAACTTTAAGAATTGAGTAAATAATATGTACCAATCGTATAAGAATAACACAAGTTTTCTAATAAGTAAGTATTGACATATGTTGTTTAAACTTTTTAAATACAGTTTTGTGTTTTTATTTTCACGAAACTACATATCTATAGATCGTATCAATGTTTATTGCTTTTACAAAATTACTACATTCATGAATAATTGGCATTTTATGAATGAAACATTTTATTAAAAACTTTGAGAAGAATTGTTAAAAAAGATTTTTTCCGAGATGTTGGAATTATGAGAAGATTATGTACGTAGAGCTAAAGTATCAATGTAATATATTTTCAGAGTAAGAAATAAAAAATGCAAATTCATTCGACTAATTTGTTATTATTTGTTGACTTTTGTTAAAAGTTTATCTTTTGTTTTGTTTATAGGCATTGTATTTATTTTGCTTACATTATGTAACATATTATATTTATAAATAATTGAAAAAATTAACTGTTCGTGATAGAGATTATTACAAAGTTTAAAATGTCACGAGAAATAATATCATAGAGAATTCATGCACGGTTTTATAGTATTTGTGAATAATGGCAGATAATAAAGATGTTTTTCATGACTACGGGAAAAAATATCAATAACTTTTATATTACCTACATGTATTTACCTTAATCTATATACCGTGTAACAAAGAAAAGGAGGTAAACAAACCTAAAAACATAGTTTTTGCATAATGTTTTTACCGCAATGAATTACATTATAGCTAATTGTACCATATGTGATTAATATTGAAGTTTATTAGCCTTAAGGTTTATGATGAAGCGGTGATTAGTTTCTCCATTATTAAAAATTATAACTAATAAATAACAAAAATTAAAAAGTAAAAATAAGTAGTACGAAGCTGGTACTATTTGTAAAAGGAGATAACAAATATTTACTACCGCAAATAGAATTTTTTTTTTACACCAAAGTTTTAAGGTCTTGAGTTTTAAGATGTCACACCTCATTAGTGGTGGTTAGATTTCGGTTTTTATTCGCACAACATTTAACAGCAAAGTCCTACATCGTGGTGGTATGCAGTGGAGAATATTTCTTTTCCGGTCTTTTCCGATATTCATGCAGTTGTTAAGTATCAAGTAATTTACTCGTATAGCTGTCTGTAATCAACATTTCTTCAAAAAATGCTACTTCGTAGCCTAATGACAATAAATGGGTTTTGACTTTTACTTTAACATTGACCGCTTCCGTGGCGCAGTGGTTTACCACATGTCTTGATACATGGAGGTTTTGGGTTTGATTTTCAGGCAACATTCGATCGTGCTTTACTAGATACAAAGTTGCTGTTTGCATTGCTGTTTTCCAGCAGTCATACTTATTAGAATTTTAAGTACGCTTTACTGTCTGCGACCTCAATGTCATTTTAATGTCGTGTGAATATGAAATTGAATCGTCTGAGTTGCCCTGTAATCTCGGGCTATTCAGAATAGGACGACGTTAAGTGTAATGCGGAAGGATATCGGTGCGTTCCATGGGAGTATTTGAGGCTCTTCGTAATACACTGATAAAGTTTTAGTGGGAGGTAAATCTCACACAACCCTAACTTTCCATCACAAGCCTATTTATACCCTCATATATTTTGATGACTTACCACCGATACCAAAAGTGACCCATTGTCGATAAATGAAATAATGGCTGAACATGTATATTACTACAATATTACAGCGAAATATCTCATTTTTATGTACTTCGTGTTATTGTCTGTGGTTTTGGGGGTTTATATTTAGTGACCGTGTTTCCTACGAAATAAATCGGATTCGTAACTGAACCGCGAAATATTTTACTTTCGCTGTTGGCGCGCGCCAGTCGACCAACGGCTTTCATTCACTGCGCTCCTGTCAAACAACGAGAAGGTTGCGTTGTACTTGTGCACGTTTGTTTACAAAACTTGAATTTAGTTTACGAATAATGTACGAACCCGTTTACATACAGTGCCCACTTATGGGCCTAGATTTTAAGTGACGATAGATAAAGAAATGCTTTGTTTTTTTTTTTAATGAACCAATTCATGACATTTTTAACAAAAGTTTAAATAGCAGTGTAGAAAGCATTACATAAGTGGGATAAAAGTGAAAATGACTGCTTAAAATATTTAAGTATTTATCAAGTTATTTAATATATAAGGTAAGTTTTATTTAAACATACACTCGTTAAATAATTGTCACTAAGAGAATAAAAATGGACTGTTTGATTCAATTCTAACAATATTGGAAGTTGATGCGTAATTTAACTTTTAGAAGTAATTACCAGTACTTAAGGACATCCCTTAATTTATGTTTTAAGGAAATTGGTAATTTGTGGTATTTATCTATATTTCATACAAAAAATCTGTTTCATTTAAATTTTCTATTAGTATTATATATAGCGCATATAATGTAGAAAAAGCAATTATAAATACATTTCATATACCTTAATAGTAATATTTTATTTAATAAATTCGAAAACTGTCAAAACAAATAGTTTTTATATTTAAAATAAATATGTGTATAAAATGGGTATATATTGCTTATAACTGTTCATAAAAACACCGGGTGCGTGTATTGAACCTTACATATTCTATTCGTAATAGTCAATATAATCGATAGAAATAGCAAATTACCTATTTTTAAAACCTTTTCATCTGTTAGTGCATTACCCAAAAACTAAGAAACAGATTTTTATGATATTGGATCGAATAATATCTGATCACCCTAGTTATTGTTAAGTATTCTTTTCATCGAGAGAAAATCTTTCTTTACTTCAAGATTTTAAATGTAATAACCACCTAGTATTCAGTGTTTATTAAATCAAAGTTTATTTCACATTAAATAAAAAAAAATATATAAACAAAAGAAAAATTGGGTATCTTACCACAGGTACGTTTTGATTTTACGTTAAGACAATTATACCGGTTAAAAACTATTCTTGGCATAAAAATCTGAGTCGTAAATGTTTCAGCCAATTTATAGGCCGATGTTGGAACAATTAATTTTTTTCTTACGTCAGCGAATAGATCGAGTGATAGTTATTCCATGGTGGTATGCAATGCTGCTGTTTTAAGATCAAGGAGAACAGGTTTCATGACACCATAGTTAGCATCGTTTATTCATTGTTTACCTTTACAATCATTTAATTTTCGTGCACTCTATTTCTGTACCGAGAAAAGAAGAGGTTCTCAAATAGATGCGCTTAATTTTTTATAAGTCGACACGAAACCTTTAAATTGATTTATATTTTTCAGTGATTATATTTTTATGATTTTGTTTCTCGGAAAAAAACAGTGTATTGCAAAGATGGTCCCATAAAATTATCTTGATAGACCGAAAACTAAATATGGATAAATAAATAACGATGTCTTTTACTATTGAAATTAACATATCAGATCATATTAACCGTCAGTAAAACTTTTCAATAAAAAAATATGTAAACTTTCATTATCAAACTCATGTTAACGTACAGTATTGGTTGTATAGAGATTATTAACGCAAGTGGAATCGAACGCTTGTCCTTGAGGTTAGCTATACTATTAAGCTGTAACTTTGTATAAATGATAGCAATTAGTAACGACTGTTTGACTATGTGTTTTTTTAATCGAGATAATTTTCGATTATAAATGCGTTTATTAACAATTGGTACAACCTCTAGTTTCGGAAACATATTTTGCCTGCCTCCGTCGCGCAACGATTTACCGTTTTCCTTATAACGCGGTGATTCCCGTATTACAGTAGTGTAATCTGGATGGTGGCAGGGTCTTTTGAACTTACCTTACAAACTACCACAAAGTCAATCTGCCGCCATAACATTGCTGTCTTTTGCAAATTATACAGTTAGTAAAAGTTAAAAAAAAACTTACTTATGTAAACATTTTAAGCGATAAATAGGTACACCCATTAACTTAAGTGCATGGCTGTACATGTAATTTTGTGTGCTAGCAATAGCAAAGTGGCTGCTACATATGCGGTCTAATCATAATGTACTCGTATATTACTTTTTCATTTTTTATTTGTGGAAATTGAATCCATTTAAAAGTGTTTTAAGGACCAATACAAAAAAAGTAGTTTAACTGTTTAATTATTATAAGCACTTTTCTAAATTATTATCTCGATTCTGACGTAGTTATGATAGCTTTTATCGCAAAAAATTTATTTTGACGAATCAAATATTACTAGATTGCTGAAGATTCTGGCTTTTGAATCAAAATCAAAGTGATAAAAGATACTAACAGCGCAAACTTCTATCCCAGTAGCAGCAGCATTGCTTTTGAATGAATAATATGTAAAATATATCCTCTTTATATGTAAACGTTACCGGTACTGTACAAACAGGCTATAACAATTTAATTATAAATATTTAAATTGAGCTCTGCTCACCTTTTGCTCTGTAAACCAGGTGATTGTCGAGAAGGAATGGCAAATTTAATGGCCGCAGTTTGACGCGTTAGGCAACTTGCGATGGAGTTTGAAATAATGTTTACCTTGGTTCTAATATTTAGTACTCTTGAGAATTGTGCGCTGCTGCGTTAGGTCGGTGGTAAAGTATCGAGAAAGTTCATCGTAGTTATTTAAACATTAATTTACTTGAGTTGATAGCTGCTGAATATTTTGGTGCTAATTTTAAGGATTTTTTTTTTATTTATCCTTACGAGTACTTCCATTTCTAAAGTAACATTATTTACGCCTGCGCTAAAGGCTTAAATGTTCTGTCACTGCCAAGATATTTTAAACTATCTATCATTATGTATTTTAATTGGTTGGTTTCGTAAGTTGTTATGTACAATCTTTTTCATGAAATATATTTCTATTAAGTTATAATTTACAAAAAAAAAACATGATATTGTTTTTTTTGAAGATCCATCATTCAAAAAAGAGTTTCGCAGACAGTGAATATAATTATAGATTTTAATACAATGTAAAATAATTTGAATAATGTTTAAGTGTAGTAATTTATGTTGATACCGTTTCGATCATTTATTGTTGAGCAGCTGAAACGAATCAATACATTCAGTTTAACCTAGAAGACGTAAAGGGTAAAAAGAATGGATACAATTATCATAACAATCCATATAACTACAAATGAATTGGTATAAATTTTACGGATGATATTGGAATTTTTTTTTTTCACGACATTGGCACAAAGTTTGCAATGTTATCATATTAAACTTATATAAGAATCAAACTGGTTCCGAATTACGGTAATCTTAGTCGTTCTTGTTAATCGAGACTTGTTCATTGTGCGTGCATACGTAACGATGCAACTTCAGGTCGTGGCAAACATTCGAAGTTTTTAACGGATAACAGGTTCTAAATCCTCGTCTCAGATAGAGCTCCTTGACAGAAGTACAGATACTTTTGTCCAGGGGCTCTATCTCATGAACCTTAATAGGCCGAAACTTGAAATTTTCACAGCATGTTCATTGTCGCAAAAGCAAAAAATACAATATAAAAATACTTACAAAAACGTAATTTTATAGGCGTTTATGATACTCTCGCTTCCCTTGACCCTGTTAATGTCCATAAAAAAATGTTTAAACGATTTTACTGTCCTTTGTTTTCAATTTTGAAATATAATAATGCTTTCCTTTTCTGAAAAATTAAATCTTAAATATAGGTGTATAATAAAATTATGCAAATATATAATACAGATAAAATATATTTAAATGGGCAATTTGGAAAATTATGAATAATTTTCTGTGACATCAAGTGCTCGCCGGATCTAACTTGAGTGAGCGGCAAGTCTTTGAAGTATTTTAGCGCTTCGGTGATTACGTTGATGAGCAAATCAAATTTCGAACTGAAATAAAATTACGGTCACAGGTTGTTACTTTGTTTAGCGTGGATTTGAAATTTGTATTCAAATATTGAGGAACGTATTTATTATAGAATTCTTAGCCCCTGGAATACTGTAGGCCTATAGATATATGTACGAGTATATCTGGTCGGGAAAGATTGGTTTTCTGATACTATTTGTTACCAGTGGTGGTACTACCATATAAGCCCGAAAGCCCGGTATACCTCATTTAAGCAATATAGTGCACTAAAGTTAATAAATTATAATTGGTAAAAAGTCTGAACAGACCTATAAAATTAAAAAAGGGAAAAGTCACCTCATATATTGTTTTATGTAGATGAGCAATTAAATGCTCGTGCTTGCGCTGCAGGCACGCCCTTGATTGTTACATGTTTATATTATTTTGACTCATTAAAATATTATATATTGATTTAATGTAGCGAATGACAGTTTATTTTTAAATAAAAATTTAGACAAGACGTCTTAACTGCACCCAAGTTAAACATCGTTAATTACTGCCGCACAGTACAATCGTTGCGTAACAAAATCTGCTATAGTCAAAAGGTTAATAAATAACGGGGACAGCCAGTAAGCTGGTAGCTTCGAGGTGGTAGGCGTATAACTTGATAGGTTGTAGAAGGTTTGATAAGGATGCATCCGTGGCGTCGTGATTTACCGCTTGCCTTATAACGCGGAGGACCCGGATTCAGTTCCAGGTCCACAGGAGTAGTAGTCTATATGGTAGTAGGGTCTTACTAAATCGCCTGGCTAGCTACCACCCTCAACGTCAATCTGCCGCCACAAAATTATTACTATGTTCCGGCAGTCAACGTGTAAGAACCAAAAGTATTCTGGGCAGATAGCTTCACCATCTACGGCGTCATTATACCTTAACATCTGTTGAAATCGAGGTGAAATGTTACTCCATAACCCATTAAAAAATACAATTTAAAACAATTGAGCAAATAATCAGTAGTTACAAATTGAAGGTTACCAATTATTTAGCAGTGAGAGTGAAAAAATATTTTAAAGCTGCTTCGCTTACGATAAATGTTATAATTTGCGATCATAATTCTTGATTTCTTATATGAATAGGTTTGTTTCACTGACATGAGAAAGTACAAATGCTGAGGATATTGGATAGCAAACAATATTTTAACTTAATACAAAAGTACAAAAGGAGATAGTCACTAGAAAAATCAAAATATGCGGCCGATCAAAGCAAACATCATTCGATAATACGAAATACTATTATATTTTTTATCTTTATTTATTTATTTTTTATTTAATATCGTGATTTTAACTAAGTAAAAGTTTATAAATGATTAATTTAATTCTATTCTATTTACTAGTTATTGTTTCGACATGCTCCATTTAATTACTTGATCAAGTTACAGTAAGTAAGTAAGTATTAATTCGTTTAAAGTAAAAGTAAAGAAGATAAAAGAAAACGCAACACTCATTTCGGAGTCCCGTGTGGTTCGATTTGTTCATTAATTGCAAGATTTACTGCATTATTGTATGTTGGAAATAAGATTATCTTTTCCTTATCGGCCCCGACCTAATTGTTTCTTATGGAATTCCGGTTAAGTTACATTACTTATTTGCGTTTTGTCTATTCGGGGCTATTTTTTTTTTTGTGGCGAAGAATTATTTATTGACTTTTTTTTTCAATGTTATTTAATTTACATCATTGTCTTTTCCTTATATGTTTGGCGCAATCTAATCACTCTTTAATGACAGGAAGTGTGAAAGAAAGTTATTGATGTCACGTAGCCATGCAAATCAAAACTTTTGCACATCACCATTGATGTTTGATTATAATTGTATACTTTATTTTCATTTCACGTCCAGCAATCGAGTTCTCTGAAGTTGTGACTGTATAGAACATTGTCTTAGATTGATTGGCAGATCTTACTAATCTTGTTCCATAGTGATATGTATCGGCATATTGAATGGTATAATTACGAATAAAAATCTTATATCAGCATTAGCGAAACATTATTTAGTTAAATGAAATGTGGGTGTACTTTTTAATTCATAGTCGAATATAAAAACTGAAAATAACATTGAAAGAATAACATCTTTTGGATGAAAAAAAAAGTATCTGATACCTTAATTACCATTGTAGAGTTTGATTTGGAACAAAAAATAAATAATTCTTAACAATGTCACACGAACGTATAGTGTTTATTTAATGATTTCTTATTAATTACATTTTAGACAATATAATGTACGTAAATAATTTAAAAAAAATTTGAAATTCTACTGTGTAATTAATTTGCAGTAAGCTTTCAGGCATATTTAGTCTTCTGAGAATGTAAAAGATTACGAAAAAATTGGAAATGTTTGGGATATAAATACACAGGCACTATAGGCACACATAAATCGTTTCTCATTGCGTCTGTGTGTGTAAGAGCTAATCGTATCTAATGGTCACGCTAAGTCAATTATAAGTTCGCCGTCATTGAACTACCACAATTACATATACAATTATTCGTCTTTACATTTGTTCATTTTGTATTACGTTTGTTCAACTACAATCAAGTAGTATAGAGATAAAAAATGATCTAAAAAAATTTAAAGTTTTTACTTCATATTTATTTATTAAAACGAACACTTGTAACTATAGTTATTATTTAATGATTTAACCTTTTACATTTAGCAAGCACCACATTGTTTGCTTGTCTGGTATACAATCTCGTATATAATTTATAAGATGAACGTTTCAAAATTGAACAAAAATTGATTGTAACATGAGTAAATTATTTCAAATCTCTCCGTAATGTAGAGCAGCGGGTTTGTAGATTTTATATTTCTTGTAATAAAGATTTTTAGAAAAATTTAACTAATTTATTTTAATATTTTTGTTTTTATAAGAGAAAATATTTCTTCAAATTTGAAACACAAAATTTTATATGAATGTACTGTTACCAGTGGCGTGCCTGTAGGTTATAATTACATCGGCGCTTTTCTAAAATAATGACACATTTCGTATAGCACAGTGTTATGATAAGCCCATTTTTAGTTTATTCGTTTTTTCATCCTTTGATAATAAAGTATAAATAAAATATAAACATAAATCATACATCACATTTCTTTTGTATGTTATTCCATTGACCACAACTACATATCACTGTAAAGCTAACAACACAAAACCAAATGTGTCGTTTATGTTGAAATCTGGCGATCCGATGTAAGTTTTTTTCCTCTTTTGTCTTTAATCTTAATATACGTGATTGCGTCAAAACTGTGTCCAATTGTAATTCATTAATGTAAGTGAACATTATAGCATCAAACGTGTATGTCGGGCTTTTCGGTTTGTGTGGTGCCGACCTTAATTTTAACTAGTGAAAGGAATATAGAAAATCGTTTTCGACAAAGATATATTGATCCTGTTTTAGCCCTAATGTACCTTGGTATAAATGTTTGTATCAACTCTGTCAGTGTCCCACCATCCGTTCCTAACGATATTACACGATTTTTCGTCTTTCACGGTACCCATGAGAATAGAATAAAGGGATTGTCTTAATTCCTGGAGATCTATAAATAAGAGAAAGACGTGGATTTTGGATTCTGCGATTGTGAGATTATTTCCCCCTTTATTTTTATTTTCTCCTATTTATGGATGATTTGTTGCAATAAAGGGATCACTGATAACATTAGGATAAAACTGAGTAAAACTTTCCTGTCACCATACAATATTCTACTTTGACGGCCAGTCATTGGGATAACCAGCCATCGTGGGTTTTAAGGCAACAAAAGTAAGACTAATTAGGTTACCTCTAAGACAGTATAATAATAATTTAACTCACAATAGATGAATACTCTCCTCATACTGTTACTTTGTTTTATGAAGAAACAAACACGTAGAAGTAATATAGTAATTGGAAATTATTATCGCAAATCCTTAGTAGCTATACTACATTATAAAATAAATTGATGTTAAATTGAAATTTAAATGTGTAAAGAGAATAAAAATATCTTGTTTGGTTAATTATATGATTTTTGGAACACGCCTGTCCAGCTACCCTCCTCAATGTCAATCTGTCATCATTACAGCATAGCTCTGTTCCTGCAGTCATAGTTGTGATAGCCAAAAGTATTTTGAGCGAACAAGCTTTACATGACATGATTTACATATCGATGGCCTCATTTTCATTTAACATTATTTGAAATCGAGATTAAGTTTTAGTTCATGATCTATTAAAAAGATTTGAAGAGAAGTATCCTCAGTTTTTTAGGTCATAATCGCGTTAGAGATTAGTACAATTGATGAAACGTGATAGTGGTTCACAATAGTTCTTAATTCTCAATGAGTAGCAGTTGACAGTAATAAATAAATAAATTGACCTACATCACTTGTATCAATTTCTTTCTATGATGTCAGTTTCAATTCATGCTAGAGTTGTCGCAAACTGTGAAAACTTTTTGTATATAAATTTCGAACAATATTTAAACAGTCTTACATAATAGAATTAATCCTTTAAATAACACTGCAGTAATCTACTAAGAAGAAAAAGAAGACATTTCAAAAGATTTATTCATAAATCGGACACCATGTTTGGTAAGGAATCAATAATCACTGTAATTGCATTATTATCAAAACAATTTGTATAAAGTTCTATTCGATACTTAGGTCAATTAAAATAAAAACTCAAGTTTTATTGTAACCTGAACAAAAATTATTTCAGTTATTCACCTAGAAAATAATTTTTCTTAAATTATTAAAATTAAATAACTCGAAAATCTGTCTAAATAATAACTTGTGAACTATAAGTGTGAATGGAAAGACTGTTGTTACAGTTTACTATGATAATTTACTTATGAAGAAACTGCTCAATACTTTCTGAGAGGTCGTCAATGCAACTGCGAGTTTCCTGGTGTTACAGCTTTTAATGGGCGATCACTTCAGAGACGTTTGCACGTTTGCGCATCTTCTGGAAGTATGTAAAGGGAGATTGTCATCACTTGAGGGCAGTTGCGTGCCGATAAGGACACTCCAAACACCAAAATATAAATCTAAATCTTAAAAGCGATGAAAATTTGTGATTTTTTATTACTTTTTGACCTTCATCGTGAATTTAAGGCATAAATCCAGTTATGATTTAGTAATTCTAGTTTAACTCGTTGCTTTATCTTGCCACTCCTTGAGGTATGTTTTTCGTTTCCACATCTAAATTAAATAAAAATATATATTAAACTATGTTACTGCAAGTATGTAACGGCTGATTGTTTAGATATCTCGCTTGAACTGCAGAAACGTTCCAATTTCAAACAGGCATCCCCCCTCAACGTGTGTAAACTCCAAACGCAGAACTGTCGTTGTTAGCCCACGCCTGCTTCGTCCGCGACCCGCACGCCCGTAGCTAGCTGAGCTGAATCAATAATTATAACACGTAACCTAACAAAACGAGAATTGTACGTGATCACTTTCTACGTAAATACGGCTTACGTAATGTTGGATAACGAAATTTGTGACACAATTCTTACAGTGTAGGATAATAAATATTTAATAACGAAGATACAAAAAGAGCGGTTTTTATTATAACTATGAGACGTACAGGACGTTAACCTTCAGATGTGATGCGCTTGCTCATAACAATGAAGTGCTTACGATCATTCTTTTATTATATAGGATGTTAAGTCTTATTATTATATTAAACATTCAAACAAAGAATCGAAGAAATTGTTTATCGCAATGAGACACTGCGACCTACTTCTTTCTTATGTCGGCTTTTTGGCGCAATAATTTACCGGTTGTCTTGTACCATAGAGGTACTGGTTTCGATTCCGGACCACAGGAGTGTAGTACAGATGTAGGACTTTTCGGATCTGGCTCGCTACTAACTTCAATAGAAATCTAACCCCATTGTAACATTGCTCTATTCCGACAGTCACATAAGTTAGAGTCAAAGTATTCATGGCGAGCATGCTTTATCATCTGCGGCAACATTTGTACGCAATATCATTTGAAATTAACGTCATATATCATTACGGTTAAAAATATTATAAATTTCCTTGGAGATATGTCATTAAATAACAGAAGAAAAAACCTATATTTATTTGATATCGCTTTTCAAAAATCACTTTCGTTACGAACGCACTTCTGTTAACGATCTCGTGTATATTTTATACAGATATATTGTTGAGAGGCGGAAATGGAAACGGCGGGAAATCGAGAGGGACACATCCACACTGATGAGCTCCGCCTGTGATGCGGAAATAGGAAATCTTTGAGTGCGTATCTAATGGATCCGCTGGGCCCCTCGCATTATGTCGGATTGCCTCCTTTCCATGTTTAGGAAGAAAAGCTTTCAATGTAAGAAATACATTTATGAATAGCTTTCGAAAAGCTTGTAAAATTAATTACTTCATTTTCATAATTACTTCATTAATTATTCAATTAATTTAATTACTTCATTATAATTTAATAGGTTATGGGCGAACGCTTGATCACGATTTCACTTCATGGTAAGTGACAATAAGGCTGTAAATGGTGAATCGTTTCCGCC
>DWQX01004376.1:0-15181 GCA_018245475.1 Pharmacophagus antenor
TATACATATATAGGTCACAATAATTAATTAATTCAATTTGAAGTTATAGTGGTTTTTAAATAGGTGAAAAAATGGGGACGCTAAAAAAATATTTATTCTCAAAGTGGGCAGTAGACAAAATAAGTTTGGGAACCACTGCCCTAAACCAATCTTTACAATTAAAGATAGTGGATCAATCAACACGCCTTTTGTCGCGATACTCAGGTGAAAGGCACATAAATATCTTCTTTAATAATTAAAGAATTTTCACAATTGAAGAATACTACAATAAGCAAAATGATCAAGTTTACGTGCACTCAGTTCTAAAGAAGCTGCTCAAGTGGTCGGAATGGTACAATGCGGTCATCATCTTGCGTCAGTGATGGTTTAATGGGGAGTGTCTTATCAAGGAGTCACAAAACTACATTTTTGTGAAAAAGGAGTGAAAACTTCACCCAAAGTGTATCAAGATAAAGTCTCAGATCATGTTCTCTCAGCAATACACTTTTTAAAAATATACCATGGACTTTCCAGTAGGGCTCTTCACTTGGTCACAAGGTACCACTTATCCAAGTTTGGCTTAAAACCAACATTCCGGACTTTATAGTAGCTGAAGTCTGGCCCATATCTAGCCCAGACCTCAACCCTTTAGACTTAAAATTATGGTCAGTTTTAGAGGTCATGGCCTGCTCTAAACGACACTGCGACGTTGAGTCTCATAAAAAATCTTTGGAGCAAGCAGTGCCGAAATTTCCTCTGGAAACAGTGCAGGAATCCATAGATTAGTGGCCCGATAGATTAAAGGCCTGTTTAAAAGACAAATGTGGCCATTTCAAATAGAATTTTTTTTTACTATTTGCTGGGACTTTAATAAATATGTATAAATTTTAGTAATATTACATTACTTCATAAAAATAATGTATTTTCATTTGTAGCAAAACATACGGCTGGACTAGGTATATACAAAGATATGTTATTTTAGGTATATTTTCATGAAAATACATAAGATTGATTATATTAAATTTACTATGATTTCTTTTCTATTTTGTCTATATTTTTTTTATCAAGTTTAATTCTTTGCCATTTTTCTTCATCTATGAAAAAAATATGTCCCTAGAAACTTAAAAATTGTGATAAATGGAACCATTTATCATATTAGTAGACCTTATATGACATTTTTAATTACATAAAATACAAAGAAAGATTATAAATGTGTAAAGAAAAAATATGGTACAAATATCATGACAAAACCCAACATGATAAGCAGTACAAACAATAGGTTGCAGCAACAAAAACATTATAAGACTGGATAACCCACTGAGCAAAAATATTCCACAACATCACCAAGGTGCCCACCCTGGCACTCACCATAGAAGCGATGTGGCTTCTCCCTTCCCGATATGCTGCTACGTTGGTCCAACCAGCGGGCAGTTTCATCTGGCTGAGCTGATCCATTCACACAACACAATAGTATATATAACATGAATATTGCACCTAATGCCACCATCAATTACACCAACCACCAAACAAAACATAAAATAAAGATAAAATATTAAAGAATAATTTGAAAAAAGGAAAATTAGTACACTTAAAAACAGTGGTTGCTAATACTTAACTTTGTACATTTGTAAATAATAATATAACTACTGCCAATAATAAGGAACAAAATTTAAAAGTTAAGGATAGAAAGTAACTAACTGGGATGTTCCAGAAAGAAATGCTAGAAGGATAAACTTATATTATGCAATTACCAAAGCAAATATCAAAAGTATGCCAGTAGTACATTAATAAATGAATGCTACTGGAATAATTATTCACAAAATAAACACACACCTGTAAATATTCTTTCTCTTGCTCTTATAATTTGATTGTTTTTACGAACTGTCACACAGAGATGAATCATTACAAACATTGTAATGTTCATCACAATACTCTGTATTAACAGTGGTAATTCATAGCGTTTTCCAAACCTGGAATTACAAGTCTTTTTAATATTACTTCACTATGACATAACAAAAAAAAGAAAAATCGAAAATTAAACCAATGGCATATTTCAAAATGTAAAAGTTGATGTAAAAATAAGTTATAACTACGATATGTAAATGTGAATCTACTATTAGATACAATCTGCATTTGACCATTTTTGCTTCTATAACTTGGATTGGTAAAGAAATATATATATGTGGAAAGAAATATATACATAATTAGAATGGTAAATCGTGTAACTTACCAAAAAAGTATACGCAGTGTATTAGCTATTAGAAGTGTTAAACAAACATACAGAGAAAAACCTTCTGCATCTTGAGTTTTTTTAATATGTCTGTACTGGGGAATATATGGGGCCACTCCACCAACAATCATAGCACCTGCTGCACCCCAACCAACCAGATGGCCTACGGTTAAACCCAACTCATCTGATATAATCCAATCCATATTTAAATAGGTTTTAGTTCTTATAAATAATAAAGTTAAATTTGTAAATTTCTTGCTTGGATTAATACATAGTCAATATAAAATTAACAAGTAGCAATTATTTCAGAGGAATATAATTTACATATTAAACAAAAACATTGTAATATTAGATGTTAACTACTTCTCAACAACCAAAGAGCGTTGACATCTAAAGTCTAAATAAAGATAATTGTTAATAATCCAGTGTTACTACTATATAATTATGACATATGATACAATGTTTGCCATTATTTTAAAAGTAAAGTAGTGTATTGAATTCAACCCACGTGTTTAGCACATATTAGTTATTAAATAAAAATATATTAAAACCAAAAAAATAATCAAAAGAAATTAATCATTATGAATCCAATTGTTTCTTTGATATCAACGCTTGTGAATAATATTTTCCTAAGACAATTTAATATTATATAAAAAGTTTTAACATATTAATAACTTAAGTTTATCTCGTTATTCCTATTTGTATGTAGCTGAATTAATTACTAACATAAACGTTTTTTTAATGATCTAACCCACTCTAAATAAGCTCATAATCAACAGCTGATTTTGACGTTACTCGGTCGGAGTGTGATAAGGTTGTTGATGTAAAACTTAACTAACTCCGAGTTAATGTAATATTTTGAAAAATTTTAACACAATAAAATTAAATAAATTATAAAATTATGTCTATTATGTCAAAAATTTCCCCAGTTCTACGAGTTTCCAAATGTGTTGAATTTATACCAGTGAGAATAAAAGTATCCGATTCTAAATATATCCGTTATTATTCTAATGAAAAAAGAAGTGATTTGACCAAAAGTCAGGAGAAAAATGATGTATCTACAGATGTTCGACCGCTCGGTGAAAAGATTAAAGAAACTACTAAAACTGTGTCATACACTGGGGTAATTCTAGCTGGAATAGGAGATACGTGTGTAATTTTTTACTACGTATTTCGTGAATTATTTTCAACCAACAGTCCTAACAGTATCTATTCAGTAGCTCTCGAAAAATGTAAGAATGTAGGTACATTTATTTCATTACTTCCCATCTTGCATGTAATATATTTTAATTTTTCTTTTATAATTGTTAAATGTTTTAAGGATCCCAGAGTAGAAGATGCACTTGGAGCACCAATTATGGGATATGGTGAGGAAACAACTAGGAGAAGGCGTACGCATGTTAGTCATGCAGTGTATGAAAAAGATGACGTTAAACATATGAGGATGAGATTTTACATCAAGGGAATTCGAAATAAGGCTGTTGTTGAATTGGATATGAAACAAGTAATATTACACCCCTTTTAACTCTTGAACAAATTTGAATTATATATTTTGGCTAGATCAAGAGACATTGCACACATCTTTATAAGCAGGAACTAATATAGGGAAAATTTCATTATGTTCTGTATGCATACATTATAAAAAATCTCTATGAATTATGAAAAAGTTCTAAACTGTATAAGCATTGTTGCACATTAATAGTTTTAGGTGATGAGTAATAAGCGCAATGTCCCTATAAATAATTTTTCTTTTATAATTTTGTATTACTCTTAGGATACCTTATATTTTTTCTAATTGTGAAAAAGTTTGGAATATACACTAGATCATAAACAGTTTAAAAATATTAAAAAAATTCGCTGGTAACAAATTTGTATATAGAAAAAGTAAATTGGTCACTATCATTAGAGATGGTCTAGGATGCCTAAATGTGTTTTGAAATGCTAGTAAATTTAATGGGATAAAGAGACAATTTCCTGTCTCAAGCACAGGGCATGTGTGTAAAAATCCAAACAACTTTTTGTTGTAGACAGTCACCTGTTAATGGAAGTACTGTTCATTTTGCACATGTTCTAGTTATGCATATTCCTTTGTCTTTCTTTGATTGCTAATCGCTTGAACATTCCAGAATTTTAGAAAATGTAGCAATTATTCTGGCAAATACTAAGATATTTTTTTATATGACTCATCCTAATATGTTACAGAATGAATATGGAAACTATCTGTGCCGTTATCTGTTAGTACAATTAGATGACTTCAGTGGAAAGACATTTATAATTGAAGATAACAGAGCAGAATTGGATCACACAAAAGCAGATTTTGGAAATCAACTGTCTACATTTACACTGAGTCAGTAGAAATAGTGAATAAAAAAAGCAGAAATTGTAAATAGACATAGGTTTAGATTAAAATTTATGGAAATATAACTGATTTTCTTTTTTTTTTATTATTTAAGGGTCATATTCTAGGAAGTAGGAGAAAAAACAACACATTAAAGGTATCAGCAATCTAGTTTGCTATATTAATTACAACATCTAAACATTGTTAGTAATATCATTTTAAAGTAATCAATCTTCTTATCTTATTGTTTATTCCAAGGCACAACCTTCCATGCCATGAATAGACGCTTGTTAAAAACAAATTTCTTCACCTTATCAGATATCCAGTAAAATATTGCAAGTAGAGAAAGATATTGAGGCCATGCCCATTTTAATTCTTGCATTATACTTGGTTGATATCTGACATGCATTTCTGGGATTCTTAAATGAATGTTCAAATTTAAAATAGAAGAGGTACCACTGTGACTTTTAGAGAATAGTGTCTTAACTTGAGTTGTAACTGAAAAATATTTAATTGAAGTATAAATGTATTCATTAAAAATTTTAATTATAACAAATATTGATATTTAATGTCATGATTGGTTGATGAGTTATATACCTGTTCTTCTTAAATATTCTTCTAGAATGAAATCTACAATATCTTTTTGACTTTCATTAGGTAAATTAAATAAAGAGGTGTTGTATCTGGTATCAACAACATTTTTTAAACAAGGTAAATGTGACGTTTGATAAAATTCAAGATCTCCATAATAATGAAGTGTGGATGGTGACCTTGAAAATTGTTTATCTATTACAGCTAAACTTTGCATATGCAGATCACAAGTTTTCTAAAACATGTAATATTATTATTAAATATTATTTTTGTAATAAATTTAGTAATAAATATTATAATTTAAAATCCTTTCATCATTTACTTGTAGTTGAAAATCTATAGCTGAAACAAACAAAATGGACGTTATCGCACGATTTGGCGGTACGTTAAGCTGAAATTTGAATTGTACCAAATCTGTTATACTGTCCCCATTGTTGTCATATTCTTGTATCTGTAATGAAATTAATAACAGCGTCAAAATTTGGAAATATTAAAATTACTGTAATAATTTCGGTTGACATATATGTTATATGTAAACATTAATAATTTATAACAAAGTTTTACTTGAGTTTCAGCACAGTTCTCCTCATTGATTACAAAATGGGAACTTATAGTATCTCCACAAATAATATCCTTACTTGGATCTACCGTTGAAGCAACGAGTAAGTAGTCAAATGTTGCGTGTACATTTGGCTGTTCATAAAAATTATGAGATTTAATCCAAAACCCTGAAATTACAATAAACTAAAACCTAATGAAGATATGGTAGAACATCTTAAAAAGAGTCATGCTACAAAGAGTAATTGTATTTAAATAGCATATTATTAAAAAAAAAGATTTGATTGAACGTAAAATATTGATTACAAAAAGATATCAGAAAACTTCACGTAACGGCAATGATAGAAATGAGCTACTTTTATAAAAATAAAAAGAATGCTTATGAAGAAATTATTATACAAAAAATTATGAAATATACTTAATACTGTTTATAAATTACGTTTTAAATACAATTTCAAGAACCATCACCTCTGCTTCTGTACGCCACAATGAAAGGTAAAATTATGTTTAAAAAAGTAGTTATAAATGTAAATACAGTTGCTTTGGAAAAAAAATAACTTTTATATTGTATTTCCACACTGTGACTGTACAACTGATAGAGGCCCATAATTTGTTACACAACTAATAAAAGTACTTTTCACAACGTTTAAGGAGTTAATTCGTCAGATTTCTTTAAAAACTAACAAGTGATATATTTTCGTCGCTTAGCAACCAAAAATTCATGCAATGAAAATATTAATTGCTATGTAGATAATTTTCATCAAAGTAATTGTTTTGTTATATCTGTTACGTAATTAAGGTAATTTAACTTTATAATTTAAAATCTTCTCTCTGATTATCTTATGAAATGTAGAGGTATTGATTATATTCTTAATCGCCAAACTGTGGTCACGGACCAGTAAATTCATAATTTAAATCACGCGAGTCACTAATTGCTTTTATAGGTAATAAATATATATATGTACACACGTGTATATATAGGTCTACCAGGATCTGATGGCAATAAGGGAAAAAAGAAATTGATGCTAGTAGCTTTTTTTTTCCTTATAGCGGCTGATTCTGTGTGTGATACAAGCAAATATAAAAATTTATCCAATGACAAAAGATAATTTTTGAAAATCTTACTGCGGCGAATGTGGGGTTCGAAATTTAGATGAAAACTTCAATTACTTTGTTAATGAGATTATTAACTAATTATAGGCTATCAGAACTTGAAAATGGTTCCAAATACTGCACATCTATAAAATAGTCTACTTAAGAAGAGGAAGACGCAGTATTTATGATAAACCTTTCCTGCATCTCAATTAATCAATCTTGTTCTATGAACTGATTTTCAATTCTTATTTCATGTTCACAAGATTTTTGCCATTCATTGATCCCTATTTGAGAGAAAGCTTGTTCTGTTTTGTTTTTGTTTCATTATTCCCCAGATTAATTCTATGGGGTTTCACGGTCAATCATATGGTGGGAGTCTCAAGATTTCGTGGCCGTGTGATTTTAAAATCTCATGTATCTGATATTTAGGTTCAGAGTTATGATTTTTCACTGCTTTCAGTAATTGACATTGACGCCAATTATCGTCGTAAGGGATATTGTTTGATTGAAGCCATTTTTTTATAATAGCAATACGGTCGGCTTGTGTAGGCGGTTTGTTTAATTGTACAGAATGGTACTTGGTGTTGTCGATGACAATTAGAGGTTTTGTAAGGTTGGGAATCAACTTCTCCGTAACCCATATTGTAAATTTATCTTTATTCATATCATGGTGGTAATCAGCATGTATTCTTCGACCTATACACCAAACAACAGTTTGGCACAAAACCATTTTATCCATCAGTATGTACAATGATCCATCTAGGCCCTGCCGAAATACTTTTAGATGGGCCTGAAATATCTTTATTTTGCCAGCATTTGTTAACTGAAAATGAACCGTGTATGTAGGTTCCATCTAAATAAACCACATCTACCTTATCATCGGTTTCTCGACTCTTTTGCATACTCTCCAAATACTTGAATCTGTGTATCTTTATGTCATGTCGCTCCATTAAAATTGTCCTTTTTGATTGGCACTTCACGAATTCGAGTCCGATGTTTTTTTCAAAATAAGTCTGAAGACAAAATAAGATTGATATATTTAGATTACTATGTTTTTAGATTATATTCAAACGGAAAGAAAATGAAATTAATTATTGTTACCTTAATGATTCTCTTTCTCCATTGTATTTGTAGCAATTTCATTACAGTATGTATTTCTTTTCGTACAGTGCAAAACTTATTTATCTTGTTTCTGATCAATTCTAAATCAAAACTATCCAAGTTTATTTTTTTTTGCCACCTTTCCTTTTTACCGGGCGTACTAAATACGCCTCTGTTTGTTCTGCTTTCAGCAACAATTCGTCTTATGGTAGTATTAGAAACTCTTGAAATAAATCAAAGTTTAGTATACATAATATAATACACACGAAAAATGCAATAAACCAAAGTATCAAGTCGTGTCATTCCTTCCATTTTTTTGTTGTCATATAAATAGTGTTATTCTTTAAACTTTTTTTTGCTCTCAGATCCTGGAAGACCCATACATGTATTTAATTTTACTTATAACGATATTATAACTTTTCACATATTGTTATGAAAAGAATGTTTTAATACATCTTAAAACAACTTAACATCTCGAAAAAAGAACAAAAAAAGATATACCATTTGGCGTTCAGTCCGCGTTATTAACACATTTTTATATATGAAAGCTTTTTAATAAATAAATAATCAATGTACGTCGAATTTAGTACCTGTGTTTTAAAATAATATAATGTTTTTATGGTTAAAAATTTAAAAAAGCTGGTAAATACATTGTTCAATTATTCTTTCTTAAATGTAGGATTTCATGTTAAATAAATGATCAAGTGTGATTCGGACTCCCACCGTGAAGGTTTCTTTACCATTAACTTCAATAAAATCACTTTTTTGTAAATATTATTTCATTTCTTATTCCAGCAACAGAAATTATTAATCTGTGAACATTTCAACTTTCCTCTAATACGGTTTATGACAAAGCCTAGCGGCAGAAGAACGACGGAGGCTTTATAATAAGGTTACGTTTTTTACCCTTTGGATACGGACCCAAAAAAAAATTCTTTCTTCAGAAAAATAATATCATAACGCCTATATTAATTATTGGGCAAAGTTAATCTGACGTAAAATAAACTTTAAAAATTGTTACCAATGAAATAATTTCATTCTTTGAACTATGCTTCGACGAAGTCATCCTGTAATTAATCGGGACTATATCACTTATTTTAAGGTTAACCAAATGCCTGTAAAAATATTTTACAATGTAATTTATAAAAGCGCTTACTATTATTGTTTTTCATAGGGCATTCAACCCAATAACATGCTTTAGCAACTGTCCGTAGTAAGTAGTATCAAAGACAAAAGCAGAAGTCTCGGTGACTTCATGCTAATGAACAAGAATAATCGCGTTGCCCGAATCCAACAACTGTGGCGCCGGGACTGTTATTTGATACTTGGATACTGAATGATCCCTGTTTTGTGAGTGTAGTATATAAAGAATGAAAACTGTAGTGAACAACATTCGCTTTGGTGTCATCGGCGAGGACCAAACTGTAGTACGTAAATATGTCCTCGAGTTCAAGTGCTCTACTCTATCGAGTTTTTATTTAGAGTATTTATTTGCAGATCCAGTATGGACAGAATGTCTTCGAGCATGACGTCTAGTATGACTGGTATGGGACTAGGAGGAATTACAGGATTGACAACGGGGATGAGTACTTTGAGCTGTGTGAGAGAACAGCAAGTGACTATTGCTGGTATGCCTTCCAATTACGTACCGGGACTATCGGCGTCCTACAATATTTCAAGTTTCTGTCACCGTCCAGGACAAACACGCCGTTGCGCAATGCAACGTCCAGGACCATCCGCTCAGCATCGGCCGGGACGTTCTCATAGCACTGGGGCATTGCATCGTATGAAACATTCTTCGCGGAACAGTCCAAACACACAGTATACTCATAATCTTATTTGCAAGTTAGCTGACCAAAATGAACGTCGACGTCGCCACGATACTATGGAAATGATACCGCAGAGTTATTACTCTGCACAACCTCTAAAAGTAGAGTTAACGGAATTTTATTCAAGAGATAATTCTAAGGATCATCACACGGAACAATATGAACTTGTGAACGATACGACTTTGCCGAATCCCGTGCTGCGGAGAGGACAGAATTTTTTCTTCGCAGTACGTTTTGACAGAACCCACGACAAGCAACAGGATGTGATTCGCATTGTGTTTTGTTTTGGTTAGTTTTTATTTAATTTGATTTACGATTACTTGACCGATTGTTCACAATGTTAAATTTGTTTTAAACAGGTCCTAAGCCCAGCGTTACAAAGGGAACGCGAGTTGTTCTATCAGTGAACTGGAGTACGCAACAGGGTGTCTTTCAACATTCGCGTGATATGATGGGGTTAGGTATGACGCGGATGCAAGATACTGCTACAACCGTAGCACCAATAGGAACAATGGGAACAATTGGTACTATGACCACAATGGGCAATATAGGTACCATGAGTCCAATGAGCGGTATGCGTGAAACAACCACTTACGGTGTTCGACGAAGTTCTTTTGGCAACGAAACGATGCCTTTGCAACATAGTCCACTTAGTCCGCCTGGACCTATGGATCGCCCAGTAATCGAGCGGTATAGTGCAACGACGCAGCATTCATCTTTCGGCCGTAGTTATGGCTCTCGTCATGGCTCGCATCAAGGCTCTATGCAAAATCTTTCTTCGATTGGACACGAAATGGAAAAATGGGACATAAGTGTGCAGCGCCAAGATGGCAACACCATTACTTTTCAAGTACATATTCCAGCTTCAGCTCCCGTTGGGGTATGGAATTGCTGGGTTCAAACAAGCCGTACTGGTCAGCGCGATAATCGTCATGATTATAAATGCGATGAAGATATCTACATACTGTTTAACCCATGGTGTCGTGAAGACACAGTTTACATGGACAATGATCCCTTTCGCAAAGAATATGTACTTAATGAACAAGGGAAGATTTGGTGTGGTACCTGGCGTCAGCCAAAAGGACGCAAATGGATATACGGACAGTTCGATGATGTTGTATTACCGGCTTGTATGTATTTGTTAGAGCGCAGTGGTCTAGAACATTCGGAGCGCGGTAATCCTGTACGTGTGAGCAGGGCTATTTCATCAATTGTAAGTAAAAGAGTTTGTAAAATTTCTATATTAATGGAGGTATTTAGTATAAATATATATATTTTTTTAATTTTAGATCAATGCTAACGCCGATGATGACGGGTTAATGGTTGGACGATATGACGGGGAATACAAGGATGGGGTATCACCGCATGCTTGGACCGGATCTGTAGCGATCCTTGAACGTTATCTAACTGATGGTGGTCGTCCAGTAGAATATGGCCAGTGCTGGGTATTTTCAGGTCTAGTCGTTACAATATGTCGTGCACTTGGTAATTATCTTTTATTGTTAGTAGTCCAATAAGTTTTATATCTGACTTGATGTATGACTTGATTTACTTGTTCCATATCTTTCTAGGCATTCCCTGTCGGTCTGTCACCAACTATGTATCAGCGCACGATACGAACCGCACTTTTACTGTAGATAAATATTTCGACCGTGATGGGAATGAAGTACCTAATGGCCCCGATGAAGATTGCTATGATTCGTGCTGGAACTTTCATGTTTGGAACGACGTTTGGATGCAGCGACCGGATTTGCCACAAGGTTAAGAATACATACTTTTAACATTAATACAATACTACAGCAACGTGACATTATTCATTACTTTATATAAATTTATTATAAAAAAAATATGAAGAGAAATATTATGTTTATAATAGGATACAGTGGTTGGCAAATAATTGACGCAACACCGCAAGAGGAAGCCGAAGCAGTATATCATTGCGGGCCGGCTAGTGTAGAAGCTGTGCGCCGTGGCGAGGTTGGATTCCAGTACGATACACCATTTATATATGGCCAGCTAAATTCCGAGCTGTGCCACTTCCAAGAAGAAGAAAATTCTGATTGGGGCTTTATCAAGATGGCTTCAAATCAGTGCCAGTAAGTGTAATGTATTTTAGTGTTAGAAAATAACTAAGATTATAACTTTTTGTAATTACAGCAAATATCATTTGGATTTATGCGTTACAGAGTGGGCCGCAAGATTCTCACTAAGAACCCGAGTAGGGACGACGATGAAGGTGAGAGTGATTTGCTAGAGATAACACATGAATACAAAACTGCAGATAACACATGCCCCGAACGCGGGACCGTCGTTGCTTCTTGTCGCGGCTTCCAACGCTTGCAGCTGTATTATGAACATCCCGATCGTAATTTAGAAGATGTTTACTTCGATCTTATGGACATTGACGTCGTACCCTACGGTCAGCCATTCGACTGTACAATGAATATTCAGGTACAAACGTAATCGTGACCCTGAAATATTTTTTATAGAAAAAGATAAATTTGTTTTCATAATTTTTTCAATGTTTCTTTTGTAGAATAAATCACACGAGGATCGTACGATCTTATGTGTATTAACTGCGTCAGCTTGTTACTATACTGGAGCCATTGCGTCTAGACTTCGTCGAGCTCAAGGTGAATTTATTGTTCGAGCTGGACAGCGCGAGGTACTCAAGTTGCATGTTACGCCGCAAGAATATATGGACAAACTTGTTGATCATTCGATGGTTAAGGTTCATGCTATGGCTTACGTGAAACAGACCCGTCAGGCTTGGTCCGATGAAGACGATTTCCCTCTCAATAAACCGAGGATGCAGGTGCAGGTAATTAAACCTGTATAAATTGATTTAAAGTTAAATAATATTTTACTTTATGATGTCATTGACGTATGAATTTTTTTATAGGTTAGAAGCCAACCTTGCGTCAGCCAAGAATGCACCGTGACCTTCAGCTTTCAGAATCCATTGAATGTGCACCTCACCGATTGCTACTTTACAGTCGAAGGACCCGGTTTGCAACGACCGCGGCAGGTAATAAATTTTGTTTAATTTATTTACACCGTTCATCGATATTTGTTTGATTCAGAAATTTACAATTATTGACCAAGGATTTTAATTTCAAGCGTATCTTTTTTATTTCTTTTATATGTATATTAAGTGGTTCAATTATGTAGTTAATTTTTTGTCTAAAATTCTAACATATTCACTACAAATACGTAAATAAGTTTCAGTGCAAATTTAGGCTTACTGGAATTTGCTTCCTTTTCAACGGTAATACATTAACATTAGTTAATAAAGTATTGACGTATATTAATGGTCCTGCCAATTAATGGGTTAATAGTAGTATAATAGCTAACGTAATTAACCAATTAATGTAAATATTAGCATAGAAATTAGACAATGTAGTATATTTAACTAAATTATCAGATGGTAGGTCCTTTTTTGCCCAAGAATATCTATATGTTGTAAGCATGCTTTAAATTTAAGTTTGTTAGGTAGATGAAGAAAATTATTACGGTTGTCTATTATTTTTTAAAAGCGGTCTTTTTCTTCTTTATTTTATATCGCCTATCAATTTCTCCCGGTGTCTAGTTATGTTCAGAGCAATGTTGATTTCTGTAATAGTATTCAAGGAAAAAAATGTTTTGGCAACTGGAATTAATCGATTAACAAGACAAGATATAAGTCTCTAAAGGTGACAAGGGCAATGTAGTGCTGCGAATAATTTTATTAGTACTCTTGTCGTTATATTCAGGCGTATCACTTGCTATGAGGTGAAGGCCATGTTTACCTTGTTGCAAATGTGACGTTGATGGTTGGATTTTGCAACAGATTCGGTTCCGCGATGTGAAGCCCGGCGAGTTCGTGAACTACCAGGACAAGTTTATACCGCGACGCAGCGGGGAGAGGCGCATCGTGGCCACTTTCTCGTCGCGACAGATGGACGAGATCTTTGGCTGCGTACTGGTGAACGTGCGCGGGTAGCTAGCTCCCGGGCCCCGAGCATCATCCGAGCGCACCCGCCCGGGGCCTACCACACCTCCTCGAGCGCTGTCCCCACCTTCCCCAGCCATGCAACTCGACCGCCTATATATATCCTATCTAATACCCGAACGACGGTTGTACATAAAAGAGGAGGAAGTTTTCATTATGAAGTCAATATAATATTCAAGGTTTCGATACTTTGAAATAGAGAGCAACAGTGAAACAAACACAGACAGATCCTAATTTCTGAAAACGGACTTGTACTAATTGCCGATGACGACGACTTGGCTTTTGTGAACGGACTGAGTAAAGGCATTTAATTAGAGAAATATTAATATATAAAAAAAATAAAAATCACGAACGCACTGTGTGTAGATTTTATAAACACTATTAGCATTGTAAGGAGGAAACCGCGGCTTCTTGTGCCATTTACTATTTTTTTACTTTTTAATGTCTTTTTATACAAGACAGTATATTTAAGGAATTTCATAAGTTTTATATTTTATGTATTCCAGTTTTTTTATGAAGTTATATAAAAGTGTTATCCACTGTGTGTGCGTGTTTTAGCGATCTCAAAACTAATAAAACGTTGAATAAGAAATTGGTGTTTCTTTTACTTTAGTCACGAAACCAATTTAACTTTATTGATGAAGCATATATCGTAACATAATAACGTTAATGGTAACATTTTAACGACGGTAAAAAGGAAGATTGTTTCGCCGACTGTCTGAAGATCCAGTGCACTCCATCACCAACGCCCGCCGACCCTGCTCATTTGGAAGCAGTGGAGGCAGAATCGGAACGTAGGGCTTTCCTCTCTCCGGAGGATCCCGCGTTAAAGCCAGTCACTGAGGACGAAGTCTCCGACCTGATCAGAGGGCTTAGGTAGAAATCCGCTCCCGGCCACGCCAGCGTCTTCAACAGGACGCTGAAGTGTCTTCTCGCACAGCTTATCGTCTTGCTAATGCAGATTTTCAACGTTCTGCTCTCCAGCTGCTCCTTCCCGGATGCATGGAAAGAACCCGTTGTGATAGGTTTCCCGAAGCCCGCCAAGGCCAAGAACCTTCTCTCCAGCTACCGCTCTATCAGCTTTCTCTTCACTAGGGAAGGTTTATGAGCGCCTCATCCAGGCGCGAATTCGTAGACTCGTCGAAGGGAGAAATCTCCAAAATGATGAGCAGTTCGGCTTCAACTAAAGTCACTCCTGCGTTCGCCAAGTCCATAGACTGGTCGAGCATGTCCTCAGCGTTTTCTCGCACATGCGACCTCTTCAGACTCGCGCCGTCTTCTTCGATATCGAGAAGGCCTTTGACAAGGTCTGGCACGACGACTTTATCTTCAAGCTATACTCACTTCAAGTGCCCGACAAGCTTGTCTTTATCATAAGAGCCTTTCTGTCGAAATACCGACATGCCTCAATCGTCATCCGTGTCGCTCGCCGACGAGCGGGACGGAAACAAATCTTGCACACCGCGTTT
>DWQX01004377.1:0-15180 GCA_018245475.1 Pharmacophagus antenor
ATATTATTTATTATATAATTATAATACTTCAGATAATTAGTCAATGATATTCTAAGTGTTTTAGGGCGTATGTTATCTTTTAATGTAAAAGGCTATAACTAAAAAAAAAGGCTAACACATGCGGGCATAATGAAAAATAGAAAATTAATCAAAAAGTCCCGACAAATGGGAGTAACCGGGGTTAGTTTAAATACTCGTAGACCGCAATGGCAACATGATATGACATGTTATTGGATACAGACAGTAAAATCGTTAGAGTATTTTAATTAAGGCTGCCTATGATATGGTTGGTATTACAAGAAAAAAGGAAACTGTTATTCTTATATGAAAAAAAAATATATAGAGATTTAATAAAGAAACGTTCCTGTTTTATTTTAATAAATTATATTAGAAGGGCCCTCTTCTCCTTTAAGTAATGTAAATTGGCAATAACTTATAGTAGTTATTTGTTATAATAGAGGAAGACATGCTAGGGCTAACATGTACAACACGGGTATAGTCCTTGATGTAATAAAGAAAAAAAAGATAATATAATTAATAATAAACTTTTCCTACTGGATGTTTTTTGTTCGAATATTTAGTATCACTTTTATTATTCCTATTCAATATGTATGGATGTAGATATTCGTAGTGTATTAACATAATTTTAACTGGCTACGTTTGTTGAAATGTAGGAAACTAAAAGCAACTGCATCGGGAATGAGTTCTCATATTACCAGTCCAACTCTCTTGGCCAATGTTGTTCTAATAAACATCGTGAACGCAAATTTATACCAAGCTGGGAATACGAGTGCGGGCGCCGAGTTTGTTTTCTAATTTAGCTTTGTCCACAATGTTTTATATGTTAACACATACCTCCGTAGTAGATGTAATGATGTCAATATATTTTAAACTTACGTCAAGAAGGTGTGCAATCATGAAGAGCTTCGTGCGTATCTTTCTTTTTGTGATTTTTATTATACTCTTTTTTTATTAGTAACAGTTATTATTCTTATTATTATATCGTTATCGCAGTAGTTATCGCAGTTATTATTATTATTCTTTATCGCCAATAACCTAAAACTTGACGTAATTTTAAGTTACAATGAGGTCGCAGACGACGAAGAGCACTTGCTCTGAGTGCTCTGGCTTTCACATGTATGACTGCCGGAACACAGCACTGCTGTTATGGCAGATGGCGGTCCGTTTTTGTTATAAATCAATATTCTCAATCGTACCACTTCTAATTTAAGGAAGGTTTAATTTATAGCTAAAAATAATTATTTATACGGGGAACATAGTATTTATTATATATTCACATATTCCCTTAAAAGTTCTACAGTTTTTAAATTTAATTTATAGTAATGTACTATTCTTTATCGATGAAATGTGTGAAAGGTCTTTATTAAGAGTGAGCATTTCACGTTATGAAAAGTGGTCACCGTCGCCTATAGACAGCAGGGTTCGGGCCGTCGCAGCTGCTGCTGGACTTACTAAATAATTTCCAACGGACTTAAGATGTTGAATGTATAATATGACATCGTGATTGTATATTGGTTTGATACACTAATGCGTTCAGTTCCCCGGAGATCTCCTAAATTGAAACTAACTACATACCATTAGGAAGGAGATTGTATGTGCAGGAAATTCACTTAGTTTAGACTGCTACTACTAATATTTTAGTTCAATTGGAAATATAAGAATTAGCATACAAATGATATGTTTAAAAATTCTTGGTGAAATTTTAATGTTTCAATTGGTTTTATCGCGTACTGCCTAGCGTACATTTTATTGGCCATGGGCTAACAACACTTGACGTTAGGTGACAATGAGGCTGTTGATGGTGTAGCGTGCTCAGCCAGTACATTCTAGCTCCACATGTATGACTGTCCGCACTCAGCAAAGCTGTTACGCTGGCAAATTGATATTGAAGGTGGTAGCTAGCCTAGCGGATAAGAATTAAGAGAAACTAATCATGGTTTTTCTTTAATTTTTTCATAGAAAAGATGGGCAATCGAATAAGCGGCTTACGTGATGGTAGGTGGTCACCGTCGATCACTGCCAGCCAGAACATCTTAGTCGCTTAGTGCTTTTCACCTTAGTTGCTTTTGAGAAAAAAGCATGCTCTTTATTGAAGGTATATCTTAAATTTTATTAGACACAAACAACATTGCCTAGAGAAAATATCAATAAACCATTAAAGCTCGCATTGGATATTTCCTTAATAAGTATTGACGTACTTGTCTATATGACATTCTTGAATAATAAGTGAAATATAGCCTTATCAAATCTTGAACAAGACATCTCTTTATATAAATTTTCCTAATCATGGTTACCGCTGCTTTGTTGTAAATTTATAACGAGCGTAAAATATATTATTTAAGCTATTGTTCCTCGTAAGGTAGCGGCTGTGGCGCGTTCGTAAAGCTAATTATACTGTGCAAGGCAGAATGGCGCCCGCGTTGATGAATATAAATTACGAAAAGCAATTATCTTTACACTTCCCAATTACTATTGTCCTCCAAGAAACACATCACCTGTATCTCAAATTTTTTCTAACATAAATTTTATTATTTTTAATAGTTTTTAACGTTGAAACTTTTATTAAGTGAACAATAACGTAGAATTTTCATCATCAATCGTTGGATACCTATTACTAAGCATAGGCCTCTTCCAAAAGGTGTGTTAACCTGATGGTTTTTTTTATCGGTATTCGGCTAACACTTAACCCCGATTTTACCGGATGTTGAGACAATGAGCCCGTAGACGGTAAAACTTGTTCGCTCGAATTACTTCTGACTTTCACATCTATAACAATTAGAACACAGCAATGCTACATATATATACATACAAACATTATATAATAATACTTTCATATACCACAACATATCTAGTTACTTTTTGAAGACCTTCAAAAAAGACCAAATCCCTACTTAAAGGTCGGCAACGCGAACAATGCTGTTTTGGCGGCAGATTGACATTGAGGGTGGTAGCTAGCTAGGCGGGTTTGAAAAACCCTACCGCCAACCGGACTCCACTTCTCCTGTGGCCCGAGAATCTATCCCGGGACCTCCGTATTATAAGGCAAGCGGATAAACCACTGCGTGACGGAGTCAGTGTATCAGTCAAATGTGCTTATCATGATTTTAAACACTGAAAAGCATTTTTTAGTATTTACGAAATATTATTCATTACTTATATTACTTCATTAGATCTTTAAGATTTATAAGAAAATAGAACATAACTAATATATAATAACGTCAAAAAGTTCACTTAAAACAAAACGTTCAACTTAAAACATTAACAACAATAAAGAAATTAAGCGAAAGTACAAAGAGTTTTTCATCAACCTTACTCAAGGAATCTGCAAAGTTTTTCAACATCAAAAGAAAATAAGTTGTCGTTGTAATACCGGAAGGCCGTAGAAGGCTGTAAATAAGGAATACCGTTAATAAGTTTTTCTGTTAAAATTATGTGACAACTGAAAATATGCCTTTTAATTCTTGTTTCAGATTTTAATTTATGTTGTTCAATGTTCGGTTCATCAGTTATTTGATTGATAATAAACAGCAAGTTAGACTTCATGACTTTGCCGTCGATTATTCGTTTCTTCATTTATAGTAGGAGTTATAACTTTCAAAATTTTTATACTTTAAGTTTTAAAACCTATTAAAACTTGTTAGCGGTCGACCAGAGCAGGTTCTCAGATCGTCGTAACTTTTTCCATACCTTATCTGTGATCAAACGTTTTATATAATGATCCGATTTTGACGACCTTTTTAGTTGATACGATATCTCGTAGATGGTTTCTTAAAATTTAACAAAAAGTAATTAAATGTACTACTTTTATTTCTGACGAGGAAAATAAGAAAAAAATAAGAGATTGTGTTAATTTCTGTTAAAACATTGTGTGACCTTTTTTTATTTTTTTTTAAATGCTTGTATCTAAAAGTTTGTTTAACTGTTCAGTTTGTAAAATTTAAACTAAGAAATATTTCGGCAAATTCGAGATGAGCGAACCTGATATCTTATTAACTGATCTAAATATCTGTAAAGGAACATAAACGTTGTTCTAAATGTTAATGCTATCGGCAATTATTGTAAACTATATTAATTAGAGTTCAATAACAATTTACTAGCCCTTTGTGGTGCCGACAGTTTGTTGCTAACTACATTACAAAGATGAGGTTATAACCGAAATCTTATTTGCTCACTAGCCTTTGTTAGTGTTTCGAAACTAAATGTAAATGCTTGAATGAAGCTTTGTAAATTTAAATCGAACCCTGGATTACAGAAATGACATATTGAATAAAAACCAAAGCATTTGCGTATATATATATATTTTTTATGGTTAAGAAATATATATTTATGTTGTATTTTTTTAACAGGAATTTAAGTATACTGAAATATTTAATGTTCTTATAAATTTGATCTAGAAACAGAGTGAAAATATTACTACATACTTATCACTACATCACTCAATATAATGAAATATTTTTCCGCCTTATGTCATTGTTAATTTTATACATTGTAATAGAACAAATTAATAATTGATTATAATATACTTTAGCGGACTAAAAGACATTCGTGCTTAACGAGGAAAATCTTGAAGCAGTGTCCTTTTCCTTTTATATTTGTCCATAATTAAACTTAATTAGTAAGTCACTCAAGTAGGGACGCCTTCATATTACGACTTAGAAATAATGAAAGGGCAAGCATACTTATATAACTTATTTTTAGTTATACTTCTCTCATGTCATGTTATTTATTAAAACACATAAATTTTTTAACAATAAATAAAAATAAAGATTTTTAATAAAGAATAATCTAAAATTAAATAATCTGTACTGTGGAAATAAATGTTTTAAATATTTAAAATACAGTACGGTTAAAACATGATATCTATTTCGGAATAGAAACTACATATAATATAAAATTATTCTACTGTATCCAACCGATCACAACAACTAGAAACTTGTTTGCGGGACAAATACAATTTTCTAGAGACGTGGTTTTAATACTTAAATTTTGTAGTAGAAGTTCGGACGGATTGTACAAAGACATAAATGAGAAAAGTTTTTTTTTAAAGGAAATCTGTGTATAGCAGGTAAATATTATTATATATGGTGGAAGGTCTTTCTTAACGGAGACCGCCTGTGAACGCCTAGTTGTAATATGCAGATATAACTATGTTCGAAAATGTGTCATAGTTAGTGAAATTATCGGGGTAATAAGATTAGATTTATGGCACCCGACGGAAATACCATCGAAAAGAAGTCCTGTATAATAAATGCGTTCCACTTTTTTACAGTTTTATTTTATGTTTCTGGCAGCATTGCTTTATATTTAGTTCAAAAAATAAAATGTAAAAATACAATCATGCAGCAAATAGCTGAGAGGTAAAAAAAACCATGAAAAAATGTCTTTAAGTCTAATGTTAGCATCTTATATGTGCAATGTTGTATTATAAAACAATCTTTAGTAGCACTACATTTTTACGAGCCTGCAAATGTACCACTAACTTTGTTGTTTCGAGGTGTGGTGTAATATTGATCAAAATGGCGATCATAACACGAGCTTTATGGATTTTCGGGGTCACAGATCTGAATGGCGGTAGGTTTTTACGAATTTGCTAGGCTAGCTACCATCCCCAAAGTGAATGTGTCACCATAACAGCGATGCTTTGTTTCGGCAGTCACATCTGTTATAGCCAGAAAAATCGACGTCATGTGATAGACTATAACCGGTAAAACAAAGTATATATATTTTTAATTACTATACTTCACTTTTTAGGTGATTAATTAAAATGAAAAGTTAAATATAATGTTGAGCAAAAATGCCTTTGTGAATATTTTATTAATAAAAAATAAAAATGAAATTCAGTTTTTCTTGGTGAGGTACGGTTTGAAAACGTTAAAATATTGCCCAACTCGAAAACATGTAAAATATGACGTATTAAAACATAACCTGGTTATTTATTTTATACAAATTATTAAAAAAAATATTATGATATACACGATGTAAAATATCAGTCGTATAAAAATTTTAATGTCCAGTAAAGTTAAACGACTTTAGTTAGGGTTTAAAACAAAAACACTAGTCATTCATAATCCTATATATCGTATCACCATATACAAATATATCCCCATAAGATGTGTCTATATTTCAGGAACATTCGCTGTTCGTCTAAACACTTTCTTAATTCCTAGTACACCATATGTACCAGTGTTTTACTAAACTAAATGTTTTTAATCAGGTTTCATTTGGTTTACATCTACACCACGTAGTCCCATAGTGTCCTAGGAAAACGTAAACAAAGTTCTGCGGTTGCGCCAACTCTTACCGCGATTCGGTTCCATCAGTTTACTTGTACACGAAAGTTTTAATTGTACAAAAATAAAAATATCGCCTTGAAGAATTAACAAAAGCAATTTCTGTATATCGTTTATAAAATAAAACTCACCATTTAAGACCAAAAGTAACTCACAGAGATAATTAGTTCACCTGTTACGTCCAGAGATTTGCGTTACACTAACATAAACGATGATTATATTGCTGTAACCTTGAGCCTGATGTATGAAGTTCGAAGTTAGTTTCCTTTGGAGGCATACCGTTTGTAAATAATTAGATTATGTTAGAAACGTGTGTTATCTTCGCAAATGCCTTTGTTCTGTATCCGATATTGTATTACTAGAAATAGATATTCATTATTTCATTAATTACTATTTCTCTCCTATTCAAATAGTCTGTTAGAAAAGTATTTGTGAATTAGTTTTGCATTTAATTGTATATTAATATTTTTGGTGAATTCGTCTATGTTCCACTTAACCAATTATGACGATAGCATGTTTCATTTTATCGCACAAAGATATGACAATATAAATAATAATGTATAAAGCAGTCAACTTTGTTATATTAAAATCTCAACAATTCAAGGACAGCTTTCTTAAGATGCTTCACGCGTTGGATAGGTAAAGTTCCACAAAAGTTCTATAGTTAGAGGGCCAAATGCGAAAAACTTCAGTACTTTAATACGAAGTCGAATAAACCTAAACGATTTTCTAAAGTTTAAGGAAATAGAATTTTTAACATTGTTCGTTTGTAGGTATTAATATTTTGTTTATATCTTAATAGTATTATTTCTTACATCAACAATGGCTTTTATTTAAGCTCAATTTTATACGATTTTAAGTGACAATAAGGCCGAATATTCTAGCTCTCTCACATGTAGTAATACTGACTTTATAGATTGTTGTGAGACGGCAAAAAAAGACTGCTATTACGAATATTTTACTTCAATTCGAAAGAAAAGAATTAACATACAAACAATATATTAGGAAATTCTCGGTGAAATTTTCAATGTTTCTATTGGTTTTATCGCGTATCGTCTGACGTACTTTTAATTGGCGATGGGTTAATTAACCTCAATTAACACATGACGTTAAGTGAAAATGAGGCCGTAGATGGTGAAACGTGTTCGCCCAATCTCTAGCTCTACGCACGACTGCGACCAGCTCAGCGCGGTGAGCTGACCACGTCGGATATTCCGCGAGGGTATGCCGCGAAGTGTCCTCCGGGCCGCCATAGTGGTGGTACTCGGTGTAGGGTTCCCGCCCAGCCACGTTGAACAGGTACCTCCCGAAGCATCCGTGCCGCGAGAGAACCTGCGCTAGGCGGAACGTCATAGCTCCGTGCCCCCTATTAAAAGATCGGGCGGATGGCCGCGCTCGTAAGACGGCCAGCAGCCGGGTTTTACAGCCGTTGCCGCTACCTTCTGAGGAGCCGGCGGCGAAGAGCGTTCCTCAGACGATCCGTCTCCTCCGGGTAAGGCTCCACGCCTCGAGTGCCCGTACACAGCAAAATTAAGTTACGGACATTTTATGCCATCACTAACCTATCTATATTTTTTAACACAAACAGTAACCTATGAATATTTTTAATTTAAAATTAATAAAAATTTATTTTATAAAATAAAAAAAATATATCATGATCTTTACCAGGCCATCATAAACGCAATATAACATGAAACGTTATTTTAATTCAAATTGTTTTCGTTACGTAAAGCGCTCGGAAGTTTCGAAACGCTTTATTTTCCTTATTTAATTTGACTTTTTAATTAGCCGCCAGTTTTCTTTCCCTGCAAAATCCTCTTACAAGATTGTTTTAATTTCGACTGTGCTAACTTTTAAAGAAGCATTTTGTGTAAATGTTTCTATTCTTAAATTCTTTCATATCTTCGGGGTGTCTTCTTTGAAGAATATTTTATTATATTTTGGCTCACCGCCTACGTATATTGCTATCGACATTCAAATAGTTTTGCTTACGTTATACATTCACTAATAATGAAAAGACATTGAGTTTCAAAGGTATAGCTAAGAATGAAAATTATCATACATAGATGTTTTAAAATCATCAATGTTTTTGATATCCATACTGGAAACTACGAGTATAATATCAACTATAAAATGTATAGTATTTTAGCGCTATTTGCTTGCTTTCGCTCTTACTCGTATACATTTTTAATACTAATAAAATTCAGTTCTGACTAATTGACTGGCTGACCTGCACTTCAAAGCCTGAACCCCTAGCAATAGAGACATGTAATTCGGACGATGTGTTCTTTGTGATGTGTAGGACTTAGAAAGGGTTTTCAAAGTAAAATTGTAAATTATCTATGTTTCTCCTATTAATGTTAATATCAAAGAAATTTATTATCTGAAGGTTCTCTACATGTAGTCAATTTTCGCTTAATTCATACACTTCGTCATCATGTCAGAACTATTAAATGTATAAACATCGGACCTTTCGATGCGGAATTATTTATAGATTTTTGGTTTAATACCAATTCAAAATATTGTGTACGAATTTTCTTTCATATTTTTTATGGGAACTTTGCTAAAAACATTTTTAATGGGATTTAAATATTAAATAGTGTACAAGCATCATGTTGGCCTCGAAAAGGAAATTATGAAAAAATGTCCGTAACCTAATATTAAATTGAAAAAATTGTTACGCGTCGCGAAGTGTTTTTAGCGCCATTTTTTACCTCGCACAACCACCCTTTGGAATCAGATGTCCAGCGGTGTTTCCGAACCAATATGCCTTAGGGGCTTTCCAGATAAGAGCCTACACCTTCCTTAAAGGTCGGCAACGCAGTTGTGCCTCCCCAAGTTTTGCGGCGGTCTGTGGGCGTCGGTGATCACTTTTCATCAGGTGAATCGCTCGCTCGTTTGCCTACTCTTCGTATAAAAAAAGCGGGCGGGTGACGTATAATTTAATGGGAGCGCGTGTGATAGCGCCATATACCGTAGTAAACTCCGTGTCGATTACACATAATTGGTGCCTTCGAATATCTTAGCGTATTTTAGTGGAGGTATCTAATCGCGTACCGGTTGGATCCACTGAAGCGCCCGTCTCTCTTGAGATGTCGCAAATTGAAACTAACTACTTACACTTAACAAGCAAATTTAGTACCGGAAAGACTAAACAGATGTCCTATCGATCTTAATTTAATGATTTGTCATTTCACGGAAAATCAATAGTAAATAAAAACCAACAAACAACCTTTTCCGAAGTATACTGCGTTTTTTTTTTATTCATCGTCGTTAATGTTATTTGTAAGAAAATATTGATTATATCGTTTTGTCGTCCTTATTAAACTTTAAACGGAGTTCATTTGGTATATAAACCACCCACATTTATAGTTGTATAATTTGGTTAATCGGAAAAGGTTTTGTACACTTTTAGTTATATTATTATTGTTAATAATTAGCTTGCAAGTTATGTTCAAACCTCTTACGTAATACTGGTTAATTATATTGCAGTGGCGGTTAAAGTGGTCGGTGGTTATTTGGGAACCATTTAACGAACCTTATTGTGTTAACTAACAGCGTTGTCCCGTACGGCCTTTGTTAAAATAAGATTACCATTTCATTAGTGGTGGTATGTCTCTAAAATTATAATAGCTAATTAATAATAATAAATTCCTTTAAAAATACGTACACAGTGTAAAGATGGATTTGCTGATATTTATTAGTATAATAAGCATTGTATATATTCTAAAAATGTACATCTTACTGCTTGTTGTTCATAAAATAAATCAACACCTGATAAATTTCTTAAAAAAAAACGGTGTTTGTGTATTGAATGGGGTTTTAGAAAATACCCTGTTTAGTTGTCTGTATTTCGAATTAAATAATACTATTAATCAATATACAGACCAACTTTTTAATATTACATCTGGCTATTAATGTGTTTGAGAATAAAAAAAGAGACTATTTTTTTTTTATAAAATAATATAACAACCATAGAGATCAAGTCTTATTGTGAATTAAGAAAAGTTGATATAAATTTGTCCAGTCGTTACCACTGTTGACATGGGCTAAATTCAGTAAAAATTGCGGTGGTATCCACTTAACTATCGCGGCTTTTAACACCAATTTTTTTTTATAGGTAAAGGTGGGGCGGTACTCATTATAGAACGGGATCACCATCGTCCATAGACAGCCGCAACATTCGCGGAGGCGCAGCTGCGTTGTCAGCCTTGGAGATGTTTTAGTGTGCAAACATCGTTGTATTTCTGTTAAAAGAGCTCAGTAGTTATTTTAAATACTAAGGTCCTTCCTTTCCACACTTCTTTCCTTTCCTTTTCTATATTAATCCATTCAAAATAAAAGCCCGAACATAAATAAGAATTAAAAACTATGTAAAATATCGGCGTCTGCTAAATTTTTTAAAAATAGTCAATTAGCTGAAAAACTGCTGAAAGTTCTGTTTGATTTATAATAATGGATATTTGCGAAGTTTGCAGTAAAAGCCTTAAGTGCTGGCTAGCTATCTGGCTCATAGCAAAATGCGATAACCAACACTTATTGCATTTCCTTTAGCCGGTCGACATTGCATTTGCGTGAGAGGTTCGAAATTGTTATTTAACGTAACTGATATCGTTTATTCTCGGGGCTACATCGGTGCACGGAAATAAAAACGATATTACAATTTTGAATACGGTCCTCGAATGGGACCTGAAAAGCTTTGTGCAATTTCTGAAAGCAAAATTTTAAAGATAACACTAAAAAACAAAACATTTCCTTGCTCTTTATCGTTTTGCATCAATAGCTTTAATAAATCATCATTTAATTGTGTTTATATTTGTAATTATTTAACACGATATAGGATCAAAAATAAATTGCCTTTAACTGTACGTTTACCAACTCTTCTTCCTAAGGTAATTACAAATGGCGGTCTGCATACAAAGTAAGCTTAAATTATACTTTATTTTTTAGACTTCTTTTAAAGACTATGATCGCCTTTGTATAGGCGCTTTATAATTATACCATTAAAAGATTAAAGCAAAACTCCGAATGAAATGAACGTTAGTTTAAATATATTTCATGTAACAAAAATAGTTTTATCTTAGACCGTTTTTGTTTCGCTTAAATGTTTCGTAGTTTTACGTTACAAACAATATATTTTGCATGAACATAAATAACGTATTTGGCACGAAGCGAATCTCCGGAAAGCGTATCATACAATTATCTGTGGAATTAACTTTAGTCACTGACGAAGGTCGTCGATGCTCCCCGTTGCATACATGAGTGAGTCCCGCACAGTCAAAGTCCAAATTGATCTGAATCGATGCCTTATTAGGTGCATGCGGTATATGACACGCTATTTCGTTAATCCGCAAATGTTGTCATTTCTAAATTATTTACAATTCTCTTTATACAAAATTTATTTATGTGTATATGTGTATGTGTGTGTATGGATGCGGTTGGTCAATGATGATTGTGTACACCTAATAGTATTTCAGCAATACTTTTAATAATAAAGTTCGGTGAATTACAAGCAGAAAAACTATGCATTTAGGGTTAACCTTTACTGAATTTATGCTTCCAATGAAGATAAACATATACAGGTTATTTTAAGAACAGCTTTCGATAACATGGGTCATTCGTTAGTCCGCTTGGTGACCGCTCTCGTCTTGTGAGAGATGTTGGGTACCAGCGGTAGGAATGTAGAGTAAAATTCCCATGATTTTTATTTTTATATGCTTGTTAATAAGAGAGTATGGGTAGAGAAATGCCCAAAGGAAATACGGAAAGATTGCTTAGTGAAAGATATGCGTGATAGTTGTGAGTGTAGAGATGACGGCTGTTATAAATATTTGCAAGAAAAATACTGTGCCGATACCGAATAAATGGGATGAAGCGAAATGAATGATTTTTACACTCTTAGAGAAAATGTACGTAAAGAAATTATCGTTCATATGGTGAAAATTCTGATAATAAAAATTAAAAAAAAAACATCGTTTAGATATGTGTATCCAATATTTGTGTCACGTGTTCTGCCCATGTAGAAATTTAAAGCCCAAAACAAATTGGAAACGAATGAAACAGAGGGAAAATTTATTTTACGGTCGTTCGTAAATAAATTACGTGCCGTTTTAATTTGTTCATATTTCAAAAGAGACGGTTCAATGTCTACGTCGATGTTGGAGGGCGACGTCAGCTCTCCGTTCGCAGTTGTCAATTTGTCGTACGATAAATATAACCGGTGTAAACCGGTGTGAAGCGGTATAATATTCAAGAAATTTATAAATAAATTAAAAATAATTTAATTTGAGTTCTAAGCAACATACATTAAGATAATGTAGTATGAGTAATGTACCAGTCCGGGTCACCAAAAAATGTATTAAGGGCTCAGTTGCTAGAGTTTTCACATAATTCTCATTTCTCCACAAAAATTTGTGTATTTGTTTTTTAGATTCTTCAAAAATTATTTATTTTTTTTTGAGAAAAGTTATAATTCGAATAATTTCTATACATTATGCATAAATATAAATGTATAAAAATTCTTTGAAATGCAATTTTCTATAGTATTTTTTTTATTTTTTTTTATTAATTCCGGTTGGTAGATTACTTACAATATTGAGCACAGATGTCAGTTTCAGATCCATCCTAGTTTATATAATATGCAAATGTGTGATACAATACTTGGTCGAAATTTTACATTTGCGAAATTGGGTATGGACGTAACCGGTGGGAAATTTATTTTTTTAGCACGCCGCAACGAAATACTGACCGTTTTCGATAATTCATCACTTACAATTTCTCGATGATGTATTTTTTACAAAACTGTTATGATCGATAGGTAACGAAGAATTTGAAATAAGGTTATAAAACAAAAAAATATCATCATCTATATACGCTATTTTAATATTTTTTTCTAGTTCTGAATCTAGTTTATTTTTTCTACAAAATGTATTTGTTTTATAGTTAATCTTGTTCATTATAATACAGCGTTGTCCTTCGGTATTCTCTTCCTCCAGTCTTTTTCTATTCCTCCCTCTCCCACTGTCTTACACATTAATTTCTTTAAGAAACATTCTATATTTATGCTTTTAGCATTTTTACAAGAAAGTTTTTCATTAAAAATGCTATCTGTTAAAAACATAAAAAAAAACTATTTATAAATAGTTTAATATACTATTATACAAAAAGTACGCAATAAACCTTTTTTAAATGTATGCTCCGGGAGTATTTACTAAAAATGTAGTTTGCTAATTTCGAGTACGTATTATCCTGCTTCTTTTTTTTCTTATTTTACATCTTTTCTCTTTTATTTAATTATAACTTAACATTTGTAATAATTTTACTTGTTAATTTTCATGTTCGTTCATTTGTATACGTACTATGTATTCTTTTTTTTGCACCTGCTGTTTTTTTCTTTAAAACCCTGAAGGTTGGCTGGAGTATAATGCCTCTTGGCATTATGCCCGCCTTTTTGTGCAGTGTATGGTGCAAAATAAGAAATAATAAATAAAGCGTTCATATAACATGAGACGGAAACCTCTCTTGGGTTAGTTACAATCATGATGGCATTATTTTATGTCGTCATTCGATGAAAGATTTGGTCACCTTTGCGATGCAGCATTTCACCGCTTGCCATGTAATACAGAGGCTCATGTTTCGATTCCGGGGGCATCTACATATTTTACAAAATAAAAGCGGGAGGTCTCTTACTTATCATCATTACTCATATGCGGTGTCTCCACCATATGCGGTCCTCCGCTTTCGTCATCCAGCCGCTTCCGCCCTCCTCACTAGATCGTCGATCCATCTGCTGGGAGGGCGCCCTACATTCCTTCGTCCTATACACGGCCTACATTTCAAGACTTACCTTTACCTTTTGCCATCGGTAACTCGGCAGATGTGTCCGGCCCACTACCTCTTCAACTGGCTGACTTCAAGAACTACGAGTACGCACACCACTTTTGTTCCCCATCGAATTTCATCGTTTCGGACCTTTTTCCTTGGAGAAATGCAAGCATAGCTCTTACTACCGTGCGTTGACTGGTAAATTAGTCCAGCGGTCAGAGCCCATGTTTCCGCTCCGTAGGTGATCGCAGAGAGGACGGACTTGTTCTTAGCGACATTTAAATTACTTATTTAAGTTATCGCACCAAAAGCGGTATGGGATGAGGCAGTTAACGCAATTAGGTCCGTTAAATGGTTCGCAAAATACCACAAGCCACTCTAACTGATACGGTGATGTAATAACATGATATTACAGCGTACTTCCAATAAAACTACAGCACCACTTGCATTCTACGCGAGTGAAACCTTTTTTTTAAAATCTCAGTTACTAGTATGCGGACAAAATAATATGCGAACGCTTTACAAAATGTGCTTTAAAAAATGTTATTGACACTTTCAGTAATATGAAGATGAGCATTTATATTTTTTATTAGTTATAGGATAACAAGTGTCAGTCCATAATTGATAAAAGTAACTCTTGACTGATTTTTCCTGATGTTAAGTGACAACGAGGCCTTCGATGGTGAAACGTGTCCACTCAGATTAACTCTGGCTCTCTTATATCGGCCTGTCGGAACACGGCAGTGCTACTATTACCCGTTGTCTTAGTGATCAATTATTTTTTTTATATTAAACAGTTCTTGCACACCATTTATTTATTGACTGCCACCGTGAAACATTGGCTTACCGCATTCATTGTTACACAAAAAAGTCACAGGTTCGATTCCGGGGCCGCATAAGTAGTAGTCTAGATTGAAAGTAAGGCTTATCACACCCACCTGGCTAGCCTTCATATCAATCTGCCGTTAGTAGAACGTTGTTGTGTTCAAGCAGTCATACATATGAGAGTTAAAGTATATAAATATATATATGTATATATTTATAC
>DWQX01004378.1:0-15179 GCA_018245475.1 Pharmacophagus antenor
TATATATACATATAAAAAATCAATTAATAGATTAATAATATTTTATGAAATTGTTACGACACGAGATATATTTGACAAAATAAAAATCCAGCTGTAAAGAAATATACACTGACTAATGAGAAACTGCGCGAAGCGACTTGTGTGCAGGTAGAGTACAAAAATGGCAGGGGAGGGGGTGTCCCCTTCCTGGCTCTTCTTTTATACATACTTTTTAAACTAAGTTATCCCATTATAAACCCAAATAGATGCTCCGTGAATAGAGATTACTTCCGGTAATCGGTAATAGTGCATCATCTACGGGTTACCTTGCTGCCGCAGACTAGCGTCTCCAACTCCTCGGGGCGGAACAGCGCCCGCAGCGGACTCTCGTCCGTCACCATCACAAAGCCGCGCCTGAACGCCTTGAACTGAGTCTCCACGGACTTGTTCAGCAGAAAGTCCGCATACAACTCCACAAACTCCTGGAAACAAATGTTCATATTTAAAATTTATTTTTTCGCACACCATATAAAAATAAAATACTTATAGGCATAAAATGCCCAATGTTCGGACTTATCGCAATAGCGCAATAGGCTACCACTTTTGGGCAACTAGAGACATTTAATAAAAATGATTTTCAAATAAAGTAATTTCGAGGTACTTCTAGTACTGGTACATTATTATGGGCTACATATAAATATCCCTTACAAATTATAAATTTGGAAGCGAATTACTTAATTGTACACAATTTTAATGACAAAAATACACGGATAGATGATTCGCTACAATTCAACTAAATGAAAAGGGTAATTCTAAAATACCTTTTTATTTTCTTGCATAACAAATGTACTGTCTCCATTCTCTTTCAGGTCGTGGAAAATATTATTGCCAAACACATCTTGATAGCATATCCTAAATGTTTGATAATACATTTCCTCTAAATCACTCTCCATGTAATCTAACATATCTTTCAAACCGTTATACAAAATCTAAAAAGGCATACAAGACAATAAATACAATAACTCTGTATTTTAAAAATGTTAAGTTTTAAATCTAAAATATTATTTAATGATTCACAGTTATCTGCAAATATCTAAATAAATATTTGATGGTGAATGAATTAGTATGATATTGTTATAAGAACCTTAAGGCTTATTTTATCTCATGTTTGGTCATAATCAAGCCATATATGATGAAGAGTATTCGCTCAAAATAATTCTTATTCTCATAATGTCTACCGAAAGACAGCAACGCTGTTATGACAGCAGTATGACATTGAGGGTGGTAGTATAGCAGAACCAAAATAATGCTACCACCATCCAAACTCCACCATTTATGTGAGCTCAGGAATCAAACCTGAGACCTTTGTTTCAGAAGGCAATTAATTAAACACAACTCCAGGAGGCAATGAAAAAAGTTACATGCCATAAAGAAGTGAACATACAGGATTCCAGTCGGCCAAGTCTTCAAAGGAACCTTTTCTGCCCAGCAGCTTCCTGTACACCACCATTGGAAAGTTGACGGCCAAGATTATGTTGTTATATATCGCAAGTCCGAGCACAATACCGATCAATGTAAACTGAGCCTCCGTTTCAAATGATGTTGGGTTGAACCTACAGTGAATCTACATTTTAATATGTTTAAACAACAACAGACATACATCGTTATTTTTTAAATGTTAGAAAAATGCATATGTATGCATATATTTTACGTATATATTAAATGCATATTTACGCACAAAAAAGTATATACATATAAATATGCTATTTACCAGACAGTATGTGAATCTTGCTGTTGCGTAAACATGCCATAGTCTGGGTTGAATATTTCTTCGACAATGAGTTGAAAGAACTCCTTGCTGACGCCACCTTCGTCTACTCCTTGTTCACCTTCAAACTCTACAAACAGCTGCTTCTTGAGATCAAGCGCCCTCTCTGATGCCACCATTTCTAACTATAAAAAAATACCTGTTTTAACTTATACGTACCGATGTACTAACAAGGAGTACATGTAAGAAAGAGACAGTTACACTGTAGTAACTGCCTCGTATATCAGTCTTTATTGCTCTCTCTATTGTTTAGTAGTACGAAATTATATAGATGATACTATACTTCTGATTTAAACTCAAATTTATAATTAGGGTATAAAAAAACTGTAATTAATAAAAATAACATATTGAGATAAAACAAGTTGTAATTGACCAGAATTTATTATAATCGTAATAAAGACTTTAGTCTTTGTCATTCTTTTACGTTATAAGACTAGATAAAAGTCAAAAAAAATTCGAGCATAACATTTAAATGTATTTTATTCCGTTATTGTTTACAAAAATGTAATCTAAACTGCAGATTTTAATCCAACTCTCGTTTACACTTTTTTTTTCCAAGTGTAAAATTGATGAAATTTTATCATTATTTAAGCCGTTACTTAGCTCATAAGCATAGAAAGAGAAAGAGCATTACAAATATAGTGAAATACCTCTACGAGTGCGTCAGCGATGATGTGCGTACGCCGCACCTTGAGGCGTAGGAAAGGCATGGGCGGCGCCGCCCCCACCACCGAGTGCAGCAAAGACACGCGCCGCTCAGAGAACATGCGGATGCGGTTTTCGTAGTACAGGCCGAGCGATTTCGTCGCCGCGGTAAGTATGAACGGGTACTTTAGGAACGCGAACTTTTTACCTGCATCGTTATTTTTAAATTATTTATTTGTAAAATTTTTTAGCACAAAACAAAAAGTGTACAAATGAGAGGACTTAATGTCATGGGGCATTCTCTACCAGTCTAATTTAAGGTCGCGCAGAGATTTAAGTATGGGGTGAAATATAAGACATAAAAATACAATGTACAAAAATAAATATGATACAGATATAATACACATATAATTTATATAATGATAAAAAACAACTAATTAGATATAATACATATCGCATTAATTTAAAGCTCATATACTTTATTATAGATTTTAGACAAACACTACCTCAATTTTATACGACGTAAAACGTGCTCGCCCCGAATACTTGCAGCTAACATATGTACGAGTGCTAGAATAAACCAAGGCTGTTATGATGGCAGATTAACATTGAATATTGTAGCTAGCCATGTGGGTTCGAGAAACTCTCCCACCAACTTACCTCCACAAATCGAGTGGTCAGGGAATCGAACCCGGTGCGCCACCATGTTACGAAGCAGGCCAAGGTAAACCACTGCGCCACAGAGGCATTACGACTATTAACGAAGATTATAAAAATATAAAAAAATATATAGTATTCATAACAGTTTTTATTATTTATATAAAAATGCACTCACCATTAGCAATATCTAATCTATAACTTGCAAAGTCTATGTCCATTTCTATATTATCACTAAGAGGTTCATTGTAGAAGTCCTCAAACGGCAGATATGGCTTCCTAGCATCTAACACATTTAAATCTAATTCCACAGCTGAAACAAAATAATTGTAGCATCAGATACCTGTATATGTATTTAAGAGAGAAGACACAGTAATGGTCTAAACTATCCTGGGTGAGCACCATCCCATATCACAATTGCAGTAATGGTACAGGATAGCTACCATTTAGGAGGAATCCTCAGAAGAGGATGGGGTACAGAAAAAAAAAACTAGTGATGATATCTGTAAATATTTTAGAACTGTCTACCTTGTTATCCTAGTAATGGTTTTCAATGGAGAACAGACAATGATGATGAAAATATTAAAAAAATCACATACAACATTTATACATCATGTTATGTAAATAACACTGGTTAAACCATACTTTTACCATTCCTCCACTACCAAAATGTATACTGGGTTATGGACTACTACTATAATTGTTTTAAAAATAAAACATTACATAAACATTGATAAAATCTTACTATTTGACTTTGTTCAAGAAGAAGACAAAAGACAAAGTTTTACCCAAAGGGTCTTCCTGTTGATCCTTAGCATTCTTCAAGGAAGGAAGTGGCACCAGATCATATAACGCATCTCCTAATGGATCATGCTGGCTTGCCAAAACTATAGGTTCTTCGTCTTGACTGTTCTGCTCAACTACTCCAGCAAGCATGTTGGCATAGTACACTATCTACATTAAAAAATATATTAACCAATGTAAATACATGGTGTTTATTTAATATTAGAAAGGAAACACTTTTGAACACTGCTTCAAATTGCAGCAAACAGAATAAACTATTAATATTTTTGTTAATCCTCCAACTGCGGTAACGTCGACATCGCGTTTTGCTTGTCTTGTATAACTTTGCGGGTCGTGCTGTTACCATGTTGCATCTGTTTTAAACGTTTCTATGTTGGGAAATGGTTATTCCCACTCTAATACGTTTCGCATCAGGCTTAAAGTATGAGGGAGAAATATAAACCAATCAAGTAATAGACTGAATAATGGTCAGCCGTAACGTACGCCAAAAATTGCCCGCGTTAGCGTTAGCGGGTTGATCTAAAAACTATGTTAAATTTAAATTTGATGTTTTTTTTTGGCCACAAAGAAGATACCTTTTCTGTATCAAATAGCTGTATACACAGGACAGTGTTCTCGTTATATGGCCCTAGTGAAAATCATACATGTAGGTCAATAAAAAAATAAGATACTGTAAAAAAAATTTACCTTCATGAGCTTTGTTGCCATAGTAACACTCTCATCGTCTTGCATTTGAAAATACATTGTATAATTAGTCGATATTACTCTGAGTGTTATTAATTGTTGCAATGTCTCTAATATACGTTGTAAACTATCCTTGCAATGCTGTGCCCACATCCGCGCCAGCCTTGCTTGAGCTAATACACATTTAGAAGTGAGAAAAAATTGTAAGATTTAACCTAACTAAACAGGAAACATTTTCAAAAATTTACCTTTAATGGGTAGACGCTCTGTGGCTTGACATAACGAAAGTAAGGCAACCTCGAGGTAATCGCTGCAACCGAGATCAGGTACTTCGAAGGCTATTACTAAGCAATTTACAACATCCTCAGTGGACATTTTCTTATTTATCCTTATGTCAATCTTCAAGTGTTCGGCTAGGATTGTCAATGCCCCAACTAATGCTGAACTGTAATATTCTGATGGCACCTTTAATTTCAACAAAATTTCCACATTATGTGCAATGTAATATAGTTTTTAACAAACAAATTGATTTATTATTCTTTTCAATTATTAATATAATACTTTTACTTTAATACCCTTATCAATAAAATAGATATCAATAATTTTTAATTTTACTTTGATTTTCAAGCTTACATTTATCAAAAAAAATGCTATGCAGCACTGCACCCACCCAGGGCAATTTATGGTTCAGACTGCACAGAAAAAATAGCACAACTGCTATATTTAAATATAATGTAGGTACTTTGCTCTTTTACTTTCTTGTTAAATAAAGTGAACTGAGAAGAGGTGAGGTGAGAGAGTGAATACTTATCTGTAAGTTAGTTAAAATTTTTGCACTCTACTGACATCTATACGGTGACATACTAAATCTAACCACAAATCCACTGACACTTATACGGTGACATGAATAACAAAGAGATATTTTTTTTCTGATTCACCCCATATTATTCAATCAGGGGCAATTTATACAAATTAGGGGATTACCCGCACATTCTTTTTAAATATTTTTCTGCAATAAGTGATGCAGTTTTCCTTAATTTGTGTATAAAACTATTATTAAAAATATTGGTTTCCCATAAATAATAAAAATGAATTTTGAAGATTTTGAAAGTAGTGAGAGTGAATTAGATTTTGAACTTGTTAGAGACAATTTTTGTTGATTTAGATGCTGAAAGCCATTGACACAATTAAGATTTGTAAAACTTTTAGTGGACCAATGTGTTTGCAATTTTTCTCAAACGCGTGAGAGATCTTCCAGTTTTACTACCAAGTATAGGCTAAATGGAAAACTACATGTAATAAGAAAAGGTGCGAAAAGAGATTGTGTAGTATGTTCAAACATAGAACATAAAGGTGAAAGACATGTTACTCCTTATTGCGATACCTGTACAAATAAACCAAGGATGCATGTGGGAGATTTTTTTTATAGATACCATACTATGAAAGAATTTAAGTGCAAAAATTAAACTTTTTTTTACTGTAACATAACAGAAATATAAATATGTATCTAATAAAATATATAAAAATAATCTATGTTCACGCATTTATAATTTTTTGAAAAAAAAAATTCTTTTAATTTTTACTGTTTATAAAAAATGCCACGGAGTTGCTAGTGGGTGATATGAAATTTTGTGTGGAGTGCAAAAGGTTAAATATCAACTACACAACAACACACACTAATTACATTGCACTATACTTACAAATGTGTTTTATTATATATCCAGTACATAATAACAACTATAATTAAAATTAACATGCTTACTTTAGCAAGGTACTGGAATGCTCTCTGACATGAAGCCACATCTAAACCGAGTCCTACTACACTATCAATATCTTTATCAGGGTCACTTGATGAACATGTGGCTTTTGATTCCTTATCTGTTAATAGCAGAGACATATTAAAATTAAATAATGATGAAAAAGAATTATACCTGAACATGTAACAAAATAGTATAATGACAAGAAAGTATGTTTACAATTAAAACAAAAATTTACATAATGGCAATAACAAGGTATTTCAGAGGAAGCATTTAGAGTACATAAAATTTTAAGCACAGTGAACTGTTAGCAAGTATGATGATATACCTTTTTTAATATTACATTTTGTCTCATTTTCTCCAACTTTACCCTGAAATGATCTGGCCAATATAGATGGTTGTGTAAATGCTTCCTCAAGTGCTCTAATTAATGGCTGTGATACTTTACTTTCTAGACATTCATCACATAGCTGGCGCATCCGCTCCTCTGTTAAGGGTGATCCATCTAAAAACAATAGTTTTTAGTTTCCATTAATGAATCGTCAAAAAATAAGATTTATGTTGTTACACCATAATTTTTTTTTTATCTGCAACAAGCTAACACAAGCTTACATATTGTCAAATTATAATAAGATAGAAGAAAAAATTCACAATTTACTAATATAAAACCGATTTATAATTAAAAATTAGACACTCACTATTATGACTGGGATCTGTATTATCATCATTTTGTGATTTATTCTGACTAGGATTTGACTGCCCTTCTTTTATTATACATGATGATGTGGACTCTGTCTTCTCAATATTGCCATTTGTTGTTTTTCTATTTGATGTGCTACAGGTGCTAAAATATTATTACAATGATTAATGAAAATTATTTATTTCTAAGAATTTTATGGATTACCATACACCTTTTATAAAAATATGTGATTTTGTGATAAGGAAGTACCTTTTTTACATATCCACAATTTAGAATTTAGAAGACAATTTAGAAGATATGGTATACAGGTGGTCAAGAGTATAGTTTAATCATGATAACACTATATCTGCCAAGGTGTAAGGTTAACACATCAGTTAATTTTAATTTAAAAATACCAACCCAGAGTTAGAATCATAATTGTTCTCTTTGCGAGCAACTTTGTTAGGTACGATTTGGGGAGCAATGTCACATAGCTTTGCTTCCTTATGTTCTGCTAGTTTGATGGCTTCAGCTGCTGCTTCATCGGGTGTTAAATTTCTCGCCTTAAAAGACAACTTCATAAGTATTAATAAAATTTACTACTCTGCAAAACTGTTTTATAATTTTAATTTAAAATATTTGTGGTGGCATATATTTTCTAAATATGATCACACAAAACACCTTTTACCTGCTGACTAGAAGCACAATGTTGATTGTCGCAGTTAGGATTACCACAGCCATCAAGAAGCTGAAAAAAATACCTCTCAATCAGCTGTTTCGCAGCACGCTTCATTGTGTCTTGTGTGCTTCCAGAAACTGAATTCACACATAAAACTGGTTGAGTTTCCTCTTCTGGGGTATAACTGTTATTTGACGATGATGCTTCGCTCCCCCTAAAGTAATTCAGTATAAAACAACTCGTTCAATACGTACAATCGTAGATCAAAACAAAGAACGAAAGTATCAAGTAATGCTTAACCTGTTTTAAATAATTCATTAAATAAGCATTACGTGACGATTATCACAAAAATCTTTCTTTAACATAAATTACTATATATGTGGTTAATACTAAAATAAATTAAAAATTGCATCGCAAAATGTTGACGCAAAAATTACCTTGAAGCTTCGTCAATTGTGCTTTTTGAGTTCATAGAAATTAATGATATTCAATGTTATAAAACCCGTAATTGATAAATAATAAATAATGTAATTGAATATACTGAAACATTCGCTAATTATCATCAATATCCAGAACACTGTTTTTACAAAACAAATTATACAGGCACAGAAAAAATACCACCAATTGTTCTTATTCTACAATCTGTCATCCATTTTGAACTAACAAGATACGATTTACGCAATATGACATATTTGTACGAACGTAAAACATCATTATAATATTATTGTAAAAAAAATGTAAAAACTGTGAATAACAATTTACGAAACATTTCGTATCCGAATTCTAAGCTACGAATATTACAAAACCTCTGCAACATATCACCTATACTCTTATTAATTTTGAATTGAAGTAGAGACGAAAGTATTTCTTAATGGTACAATAATTTGAACAATTTACCATTAAAAATGGATTATTAACATGTCATTATTTTCAATTTTTAAATATAATTAAGTTATTTGTGATGCGTGTATTGTATACTTAAAGAGTTACGCACAGATCTGACGTTTGTAGCACTTTACGATTAGATCTGTGAACTTACCTGACGTGAAGGGAGGACCGACACGACGACGAGTCACTAATTTTATTTCTATTAAAAGTTAAATTCGTATAGTCTATTTCTCACATGATAGAAATTACAAAATACACGAAAATAAAAAAAATATATTACAGGTATCGTGACTTAATATTTTAATTCAGCAATAATATGGGCAAAGCAAAAAAAGGGAAGAAGAACCCGACTGTGGACGAGGGGTAAGTATATCTAAAATAAAAATATCTGGAATTTTTCGTTGTATTTATAAGTATAATTAATTATTTTTAGCGATAGCGATGTCGAATCAACTAACATCGATACTGTTGAAGCAGCGCCTATTAAAGGAAAGAAGTAAGTGCAATAGGTTATTTTAATTGCCACTTGTTTTAAAATATTTTATTCATATTTCAACATAGGAATATGGATTAATTACTCTTTTGTCTTTAAACATAATATTGTTACTTATTTTTATTATATCATATGAATATAAAGTTCTTTTTAACATATATTTGAATAACATATGTTTCATCTCATATATTTTTTTTTGCAAGGAAATACCTTAAAATTGTCAATAGCATGTGAAAATATATTTAATTACATATATAATTTTTTTATTTTATTTCAGAATCAGTATTGACTCTGAAGATAGTGAAGATGAAAAACCAAAAAGTAAAACTAAATCCAAGAAATCAGTGGATTCTGAGGTTAAAGAGGTCACAAAAAGTATTAAAAATGTTTCTGTTTCAAACAAGTCTCAAAAGAAAAAAATAGATGTGAGCAGTGATGGTAAGTTCTATCTTTTTATGTTTGTAGTAAAATTACGACATATATAAGATTGTTACTATAAAAAGTATGCTCAATGTTACAAGCTACAATTTTTAATAAATCAATCTACAAATCTGGAAGATATAGTAAAACACATTTAACAACTAATCCATGGTAACTATTTACAAAACTACAAACTACTATTTACTAATTATTTATAGGTATACATAAACAAATTATAACTATTGTACAATATTATGATTTTACTATCCTGTGGTTGATGCACCATTATATGAATGGGGGTGCCCTTCTAGTTTAATAATAAAATAAAATTGATTCTAACTCCTTTGTTGTATATTACATATGATAACAGATGAATCTGATGAGCCTGAACAAAAACATAACAAAAACAAAAAGAAAGAAGAAAAGAGTGCATTTTCTTTGTTAGTGATTGAAGATTCAGGAGATTCAGCTCCTGAAGTACTTCCCTCGTCTGATGATGAAAAACAAGTACAAAAATCACTAAGAAAACCTGTTCAAGAGAAAAAAGAACTTTCTAGTAAGAAGGGAAAAAAAGCAAGGAGAAAGAAAGATGATAGTGATGAAGATATAGAAAAAGTGCTTGCTGAACTAGAGATGGAATATGCTGGAGTAAAGAAAGAGCCTGCACCTACTATAACAGAAGATAAGCCTGAAGAAGAGGATAAATCAAAATTAAAGGGAAAAAACAAAAAAGAAGAAATTAAAAGCACTTCTGAAATTGTTGTGGAAGGAAAGGATAGTGATAATGAAAATGATGTTACAATTAAAACTGCTGCTCAAAAGAAAAAGGAAAAGAAGGAAAGAGAAAAGATAAAAAAACAAGAAGCTAAGAAGAAAGAAAAAGACCAAGAACTTAAAAAAGAAGTGAATGAAAGTAAAACAACAGCAAAAGTTCCTGAGAGCAAAGTTGATGTTAAGATTGTAGACAAACTTGTTCCCAAAGAAGAACCAAAAGCTACTTCAGAAGAAAAAGATAAAGAAGGTGATGGAGATGTTCAAGTATCTGAAGGAAAGAAAAAGAAAAAAGGTGACAAAGGAGACAAAGATGACAAAGGTAAAAAAGGTCCTACTAAAAAAACTATCGCAGCTATGCAAGAAGCATTAAAGAAGGTCAAGGAAGAAGAAGAAAGACTGAAGAGGGAGGAAGAAGAGAGGATTAAGCAAGAGGAGGAACGGGAACGCCAACGGTTAGAAGCTATTAGGTTAGAAAAAGAAAGAAAAGATAGAAAGAAACAAAAGGAAAAAGAAAGAAAAGAAAGGCTTAAAGCTGAAGGTAAACTTTTAACACCTAAACAAAAAGCAGAAAAAGCAAGAGCTCAAGCTATGTTAGAATCTTTAAAGGCTAAGGGAATTGAAATTGGATCCACCGAGAAAAGACCACCTAGGCTAGGAACAAGAATTAAACCAAATAAATTAAAGACTCAGTTTTCACAAGACACGCCTTCTACACCTGCTGAAGAAAAGAAATTTGAATTGGATACTACTATGATAAAGGTAAACAATTTTTATGACAATTTTTATTGTGAATTTGATTGCTTTATGCACTATGTATAAAACTGCGCTGGTATTGTGATGAAAGCAAATCTAAATTCCAAGAATATTCAAATCTTAGCTAAATAATGTAAAATTTGTCATTTTTATCTACATCACAGACAGTCAGTAAGCATGTAAAGTGCTATCACTTTACATGCTTACTGTCAAGAGTCAAGGCAAGTTTAATAAAAATTTTCTTTGTTTAAAGGTTCTTAAATAATTGTACATTTTCAACACATTTAATTCATTATTTGATTATTATTCTATCAATATTTATCACATTAAAACACAATTAATAATATTTGCAGGAAACTGCACAAAAAACAGAAGAAAAAAAAGAATCTGATAATGAATTGATCAAAGATTCATGGGACGCTGAATCTTCGGAAGAAGAAACAGAAGAGCCTCAAAAATCAGAATCAGAAGTGGCTTCAACTGCTCCTGTAAAAGAGCCTGTTCAACCTACACAGGAAAAACAAAAACAGGTATCATTTGTTTTCAGGATCTTCAATCTTTGGTGTTTATCAAGCTTCTGTATATATGTCTCTATTTATAGAAAGAAGAAGATAGTTCAGAAGATGATGTTGATAGTTCTGAAGATGAATCTGGTTCTGAAGAAGAAAGTGATGATGATCAGATGACTGATGCACAAAAGAAGAGAGAAATAATCCTTAAGAGATTAGAGGTAGGAATACCATATTTTTCTCTTGGGTCCTTTTACCACTTTGCTACTAGAGCCTCTGGAAGAAAATCGCCACCACCGCCCACGAGTCTTAGTGTTTAAATATCACAACATTTGCTATTGTGATGAATACATACATAATGTATAAATATAGCTAAATGATATTAGTAATTTTACGAACTAAGATTCATACCTAATAACCTAGTGTCAGAAGTTCTAGATAAATAGCTTTTTTGGTAACACAATTGTCACTTAAACATGACACATTTTATTAAAAAGAGAATAAACATCTGGCTCTAGTAAGAAAATCTGGTTGTCACATATATGTGAAGCTTGTAGGGAAACAGTCAATGTTAGTAATGAATACTGTAAACTACAAAACATTAACAGAAACGCCGTGAAGAAAACGAGCAGAACAAAGTGAACAATCCTCTCCGTGCTGCTGTGGTATGTGTGCTAGGCCATGTGGATACTGGCAAAACGAAGATCCTGGATAAATTGCGACGTACCAATGTGCAAGATGGCGAAGCTGGTGGTATTACTCAACAGATCGGCGCCACTAATGTTCCCATCGAAAATATTAAAGAACAGACAAAACATGTTAAAGGGGTATGATACTTTATATTTCAACATTAAACCTTTGCGGATGTATGTCTTTTCTCAGCCACTATCGCTTCTTTTATGTTTCGGTTTTATATTCACTTTCCGCCAATATAACAAGGACACTTTAATTCCTTTACTATTTTGGTTTACGTATCAGGACAGATTAACCTATTAATTAAACTATTTAGGCACCGTTGGACATCACAATGTACAAATTTTATAGGTCCACAAGGAGTTAACTCTGTGTAATTAATTTCCTTTGTCATAATTAATTTTGCTTTTCAGGTGCATGAAATATCATTTAAACTTCCAGGTCTACTTATTATTGATACACCTGGCCACGAATCTTTCAGTAATCTCCGAAATCGAGGCTCCTCCTTATGTGATATTGCCATTCTCGTAAGTTATATTTTATACTTTCTATAGGTCATTGTGTTAATTTTTCATATTAATCATTATAACTTTAAGCTAAATGTTATGTTATGCTATTACTATACCTTTGTTCTACAGGCAATTTCAAATTGTGCCCATAACCTGTATGGAGCCATTATGCAGTTAAAATTTGATAATGATTTGACAATACTTACATGTTGTTTAGCTTTTATTCTATTTTTGTGACACATCTGACTGACCTGTTAAGTTGTTTCTTAAGCTATTTTATCTGCATCTTTGGCACATTTAGTTTTCCATTTAGGTTTCAGGTTTAATTTCAGGGCAATGTGAATAATGGAGTTTTTTTAAATCTACCGTGCTAGCTACCAGTGTACACGCACGCTTCACCATCATAGTCCTAATTATCTTTTTAACATCATGTCAAATTTAGGACAAGAAATAATCTATTTTTGATAAAAACAAAATTACTTTGTTTTTATGTTGCAATGAAAGCTGTTAATGGGGACTATCTTCAATTTTATTTTTTAATTTTAAATCTGGTTTTACTAGAACTTTATTCAAAAGAAAGTATAGTGTTTAAAAATATATATATTTGTATGTGCTTTAACGGACTTTTAAAATGATATTTGAGTTCTCGTTGTTATTCATAGGTTGTAGACATTATGCACGGGTTAGAGCCACAAACAATAGAATCAATAAATTTGCTTAAGCAAAAGAAAACTCCATTCATAGTGGCACTAAATAAGATAGATCGATTGTACGATTGGCAAAGCGCGCAGCGTAAAGACGTTCGTGACATACTAAAGATGCAACAGCCAAACACACAGCTGGAGTTTGAGAAGAGAAGTAAGGATGTGATACTTCAGTTCGCTGAACAGGTAATGTACTAATAAGAAAAACTAGAGCATACAATGCACAGCTATATGTGCCTGTAGTTACACAGTATGTGTTCTAAATTGTACTGCACAAAAATTAAACTTAAAAATTTCTTTTACTTTCATCAGAATTATATTTTTGTACCTTTATGTATTTTAGGGGTTACAATACCCTTTCTTTCTTATGTAGGAATTTTCTTTTCATTTATAATACTAACAACAAAAATTGTTCCTATACATGTATAATGTACAATTAGGGTACTTTTTTAAGAAACCCTAGCACACTTTAAAATATAATAAAAACTGGTACAGTGAATGTTTAAATTCAGCTATGATTACATTAATATTGGGGGGACCGGAAAGTAATGTCATTTTTTTTAGGTTAAATTGAAATAGAAAAATATTTAATATCTTTTAATTTTATTCGATAATATAATCTCCCTCATTATCAACCTCTTTTTGCCATCTAGAGAGCTAATATTCAATGCCGGATTAATAAAAAATAATTGGCTTTTGAGAATAACAGTCGGATGTGGCATGGATATTGTTCGAATTTTCAAATATTTTTTCACTTAAAAAGTGCTGCAATGATCAAAATAAATGATAATCAGATGGTGCGATATCAGGTGATTATGGTGGCTAAGGTAGAACCTCTCACCCCAATTCATTGATTTTTCGCAACGTCTTTCTTGCATAATGCGGTCTGGCATTATAGTGCAACAAAGAAATGCTTTTCCTGTTTACAATCGCAGGACATTTTTCAATTAAGGCTTGATGTACTCAATCCAATTTTTCCCTGTAAATATCTAAAGTCAGTTTGTCTCAGATTTAGCACGTCAAAATGAATTATTCCATGTGTACTTCACCAAACACACACAACAGTGCCATTTTAGGATGTAAACCTGGCTTAGCAGTAATTTGTGCTATTTCATTTTGAGAAAGTCCCTGCCTTTTGCGTGCAGGATTATCTTACCGGATTCATATCTCATCACCACTAATTAAACGTTCAAAAAATGGGTCGCAATTATGGCGTTGCAGCAATAAGTTGCACGTGATGGATCGGTTGGCTTTGTTCCGACAAATGATGTGAAACCCAAACACAGATAGTATATTCCGGTACCCCTTTGCCGTAGTTGTTGATGTATTTTGGAATGACCAACTTTTGTTTTCTTACGCTTCTAGTGATGTTCTTGTGACTTATTTTATTTTTTAATTCGGAATTGAAATATTGTTCTGTTAGTAGTGAGTAGTTTAATTTGGTGTGAATTGGCATTATTTTACAGTGGTTGAAAAGTAGGTGATAATTATTATGAAAATGTTTCTTAAACGGATCAACGATCACGCAGATCCCTAGGGACGGGTACAAAACTTTCCATTCGCGATATCGCAACTACAATGCTAACTAGTTCGCGCTGCGACTTATCCGTACTTTTGACACAACATTTAACCTGTTAACTGGGTAACACGAAATATTTCGTCATACATAAAAGCCCACTGCAATGGGCATGACGAAATATTTCGTCATGGAAATTAATCGTAAT
>DWQX01004379.1:0-15179 GCA_018245475.1 Pharmacophagus antenor
ACAGGCCAAAGTTTTATAATAACAGATCAACACTTATAAAAGAATACGGAAAATAAATTATCGAGAATAGAAGTAACAAAAGAGGGGGAAACAAGGTAACTTTGGGCGTTATTACAACAGAGCATTATGAATGTGGGCGATTTTGCAGCAGATCGTGGGGTAAATCGTTGATAAAAGCAAACTCTTGACTATTCATTAAGTGACAATAGTGTATTTTAAGGTACGACTTGTAAAGATGAGGTTAAATGTTCTATTATGCCCATAAAGATTACTGAAATATAACGTAGATTGTACATTCAGCGAAAATGTTTTGATAGTTAGTATAATGATAACTAGTGTGTAGTCTGATATGATACGGGATGCTTCTTTGGGAACGAAATTATGATGTACTTTTATTTTATGTTTTATTGGGTTTCTATTTAACCACAATCTCACCTGGGGTTAAATGAAGATGTGATTTTAGGCGGTAAAGCGCACAAACGCAGAAGAAGGCTAGTCACTCAAGTCTTGATGACCCTGCATCTACATATTTTGTAAAATATAGTATATCTGTCGAGGTGTTTCTAAAATCTATAAACAATGTATAAAAACCACTCTCGAAGAGAAAAAGAAAAACTAGTCTAGTGTAAAGATACCATAAATGAATCTATGTCATAAGAGGTGGACGTACTTCCATACTAAAAACAGTTACTGAAAAGGTTACCACTTAATATTAAGACGATAAGTAGATGCCAAAAATAAATCTATTGAAAACAAAAAAACTGTCGAAAGCTTTCATTTTGTGCAAAAAATATTTACGTTCTAAATGTTATTTACATTTAGAAAATTAAGAGGTCGCGAAAGAAACAAATTTAAAGCTATTGGTAAAAGTAGGAATTCACGAAAATGTGGAATTAGAACAATAATTTTGATAAATTTGCACAAAACCCGCGATTCACGAAAACAAAAATAAACCAAGGCGATCTGGAAGCAAAGATAATTAATTAAATCGATTGCAGCGTGTCTGCGTGTAGCTAAAACATTTCATTATAAATTCTAACAACACAATTTATCAAATACAGCAATAGAAGCACGTAAGGAATATATACATATTACAATTGTCTTTAGGGCATCTAATAAATGAATATTAATTACGTCTCCTAGACATTACCACGGCGTCCTATACAACTACAACGGGTATGGCTTTGTGCCAATCGGGCGATCTTTCTTTTCGACGTCAGAATTCAATTTATTACATCACCCTTTCTAATTGGGACGGTAGAAAACGATTAAAAAACACAGTGTTGACATTTGAAATAATTAATGTAACACGTGCGATACACGATGATTAATTCTAAATAGATCATTGGTACAAAATATTTAAGCAAATAATAAATTTTAACAGGACAAAAAGCAAAATTATGAAGTCACTGGACTCAATTTTCGGATTTTTCATTCTTAAACCTAATTTTTATCCAATTTCGTAGCAGAAGTCGCTGCGACGAAATCTGGTGTTTCAGAAACAACTAATACTGTATTTACAACGATCTTTAAACCGGAAAAGAGTAATCTTAATGCACTACTTATATAAAACGGAGGAAACAAGCCCTGCTTTGATCTATGACCCTCAATTGACTACATAAGTAGCTAAACCTGGTAGGTTCACCAGTATAATGAAGTTTTCAAATGTTATATCTTCTAGGTTTTGTAGATCTCGTTACATTTATAATAAGAGATTTCAATAAACCTCATCAAGATTTATATTATTAAAAATGAAAAACTTGACTAAAGTTAAAAAAAATTGTTAATTTTCAGTTATTTTTAAATCGTTCAATTATTTGGCAAACATTTTTATCGAGCAGTTTTATCTGGATACTGAAATTGATTTTGAAAATAGCTTCAGTGTACAGCAATTACAAAGATTTATTTCGAAGGAACTGCAATAAACTCCAAAGTAATAGGAGATTTTTCATTCTTTTGACAAAGTTATACAAACGAATAGTAGCGATCACTAACTCTTCGATTAGTAAGAAGGTACCTATGTCAAACCGACTGCCGCTGGTAAATGTTTGTGATGATGATTCTAGAAAAAATGCAAAATAACAAAAGATGAGTATTAAAAACATGAACGCATAAATCGGCTCAACTTGTAACAGAATAATTCATATCTTGGGAAGAATTACTATGAAATTATCAAGTCATTAAAGGAAAAACTTTTCAAATTAAAATAGTCGACGCCGAAAGCGCCGGTGAATATTATTGTTTCAAAAATCAGTAATACTACGTAATTCAAAAAATATATATATAAATAGAAAGTCGTTCACCCTAAAAGGGTTGGCAGTGGATTTACCTCATTTAGATAATGCTTCTTTCATTTCGATAATGCTCTCTCTATCTGAACACACAACTATACCTCGAACCAGTTATTTTTTAAATACAATTGTATTTGTCAGACACTGGAGGAAATTTTTTTTTTTTAATAAGGAGCGATAATTTACATTTTAGTTTACATTCACTTCTGATGATATGCATTTGTTCGTCGTTACTTTTTTTGATGTTGATGTAAGACTAGTGTTGGATTACGGAATGGATTTTGTACATATTTTTTTCAATATTTCCTATTACCTCAGCAATGGTAAATAATAAATTGGTATATATTTCTATAATTTGAAGTCTTCGGATATGAGAATCAAATGGCCGTAAGGTATAGACAGGTTTGAAGCGTAGGTGCAGCAGTGGAGTAATTTCGGTATTGATAATGATGGAGAATATTTGTAAAAACTAAATTATAAGCAAAACGTAATAGTCGGTGATGTTAAATAATTGTTTCAGTAATATTTATTACACTGAACTTCACTTTAGTACAGCTAACGTTTGTGTGTTGTACTTATTTCGTCTAAAAGCAAAGCCATGTAACGCCGATGTGTTTTACTTAACTATTGTTTATGAACATTGTAGTCTTATAGTTTCAATACTCTGTATTTAGGGTACCGTTAGAACTCTAATTAAAGAGATATATCTTTAGAAGGTGTTAAAGTAACTGACTCCAATGTGAGTTCTGTTGTAGCATAAAGTTTAGAAGTGTGATTATTATTAACGTTTGCAATATTTTTTTTATTTGCATGTAATTATCTAGTATTAGTTTAAAACAAAAAAAAATGTCATTTAAAACTAGTTCTCTAGTGATCAGTTCGATGGCTAATTTTGATATTGTTTAATTATAAATATTAAATATTAAGTATTCGTCAGCGCTGAAACATTTATAGTATTATGTAAGTTAATATATTATAACCTGTTTTCATTATTTTTGCTGGTAACCATTAACAACTCGTAGGTCGATAAACGACAAAAATTGGAGATAAAATAATTCCAACACGAGAGTTCAGTTTAAAGTGAAAGGTTGCACGTAACAATTTTTCAGTGCGAACGAATTCATGCGCGCAACGATACATTGACTTTTGACATCAAAGTGAAGCAATAATGGGCACAGACGGGGGAAAAATCCGTCAAAGGCCTACACTTCGCGAGACCTTTGCCCCGGGCATTCTATTAGCCCCGGATGGTAACTATTTGTTTCCATTTCTTAACTCCAACGCTGGCAACATTCCAAATAATCGATACGCTTTGGATGCACGCCAGACCATCTGTCCTTAGAACAAAAAAGGGGGGAAAAGTATTTACGTTACGCGTAGTAGGAATGTCGACCGCTTGGAACAGCGGTCACCCTTGTGATATTAAATAAGGACTATTGTGTTTATATTTCAGAGATAGTTAAACACGAACATCAGAGTTTTTAACTACAGTTATTGTTTTAAGCGTTAATTTTACTTCTTTTCATGTCAAACATTTTTTTATTATAATGCAGAATAGAAGTCATCAAAATTCGTACTACTCAGAAAAAATAGGTAGCTACGTTATATAATAAATTTGTAAATGTTCCTGATGATCTTGTTTTTCAATGCCAGAAGACACAGTCTTGCATCATTGTTTAAGTATTTGTATTATTCTTATAACACACATTTCATTCGATTTTTTATTAACATATCCGCCATATTTAATAACCCCAATATTAAAGAAATAGTACCGTAGTATTGTAATAGTGTTTACAAGTAACATTTACCTTCATAAGGTAATGATAAAACACGAAACACAGTTACTCCTACAACAAAGTCTAGATAATTAAATTGATTTACGTCGAAACATCAAAGGGAACATTATGTCTTTTAACTAGACAGTAAATTAAATGGACCAGTAACTCATTACACCCCGTTCTATAGTGGTTAACCGCCGTTAATCTTACTAATATCTTCATAGTAATTGGCCAATATCCAAAAAGATTGATATAAATTGAAAAAAAAATTACGTGTGAAGAAAATTAAAAAATGAGAAGAAATACCACTCACTTTAAAATAGATTCCGAACGCTTGTCTAATCATAAAGAGAGTTATTTACACAAACTTGCTATTTAAAACATTTATTGCCATTTCGTTGTAACCAAAAAATACAAATTATCGATCGAAAAATTAGCCAGAAAGTATAAAACGTTAATGAGTTAAATATTAAAAAATTAAAAAGTTAGTACCACTATAACCGAAGTACACGAGAAAGAAATCTAAGCATCCATCAGTCTGATCTCCGAAATGGAGCTAAAAGTTTGTGAGGGGAACGCAAGATTAAGTGTGAGCTTAAAGTTGTATTTATTTCCAGTTTAATTTAATTCTACAGCGAAGAAGCAAATGAGCCAATTTTCGCAAAAGGACTAGGTTATTGATGACATGAAATTTGTTCAATGAAAAAAGTTTTGTTTTACACTGAACAAAATGAAAAAGTAAACCTTTAGAATTCAAAAGAAAGGTCATGCGTTTAGCAGTATATGAACGTTATCATTTATATTAAACATTTTGATACAGTTTATAGATTTTGGCAAGTTTAGTTTGGGACTAACGCTAGCTAGATGAAGCGAGGACATAGTGAAGGATGTAGGAAATCGTTGCATGCAGGCGACATCAAACTGGCTGTATTGGAATAGTCCAATTAAAGAGATCTATATTAAAGTAAAAACATCAATAAGCTTAAAAAGGAATTGTTATAACGATAAAAAAAAACTGTAGTAACTTGTCAACAATCCGAGAAGTGAAAAACCAACTAGACAATGAAGGTTTGATGTTTAGCAAAGAGTATTCTTCAACGGATTTCCTTTATTTAAAGTATCACCTGCTCTTAACATTGTTATCCAAATATGCAACAAAATCTTACATTTGTATACTCACCGCATCAGTCGAAAGTGTCTCAAATATCTGCTGCGACTTAACAAGACGTTGCGGCATCCGAACCGCGACGTCTGGTTGTAGACTAGTTTTTTAATGTCATTATTCTTGACGTGGCCCGCGCACGTGTTTGTAACTGGGACAGTACACTCGATCTATTTCAGTGAGATAAACTTTAGTACGACACCATAATAAAATTCAAAAATGCAACTATACACTATACTTAGTCAACTCTATAAAATTTGAACACTACTCTAATAGGAAGGGTTCATCAGGGATGTATGTTCGGACCAAAATAATTTCATATCTAAAATAACTTGCGGTCAATTGACATTGTTAAACTTTTCACTCTATAGATTTATGTATTACTGTCAATTTTTCAATTTTATAAATTACTAATGTATTTAATTGAAAGAAATAAAAAACAAATATACCAAAAGCAAAGACATGCTAATGGATAAAATTAGCAATTTGGACATGAACCATATTTTTTCTAAAGTAAAAGAATATGCGTTACTGTTATATAATAGCTTTAAACTTTCGCAGGTATGTAGATAGTTCGGTCAATATTTGTATACCATTAGCCAGAGACGTTGTTCAGATTCGTTTGAGGAAACGATGTGATCTATTTAAACGTTTAAATGCCGAACAGACATTCTATTGTATTGATGGAAATCAGGTCGCCTGCAGTTGATTGACATAACTACCATAACCTATTACGTTAGCTTGAGAAATCCAATACTGACTGATATGTTTTCTAATCAATTTCCTTTGTTGACATTACTTGACGGTTGCTCTCAAGAATAATTTCTGAAACATTTTATTAATACCTTGAATTTCGTACCAACTTTTGGGCCTGACAAATTTCCGCAAAATACGATTAAAATTCAATTTTTTTTAATTGTGATAAATATCTTTTCATCTTCACATTGTTATTCAAATGAGTCAGAACGAGTTTAGTAATATAAATTCAGATCGCTCAAGAAAAAATCAAAAGTCTGCATGAACTTTATTAAAAGAAGCAAGAATATATCGATAGTGTAGTTGAAAAAAATTAAAAGAATGCAGCTGACAGCAATAATTTGTCGCAAATACAAAAGTCAAGCGAGTAAATGTTCTGTCGCCAATTAATTACGTCTAATTTACTCGCCTACATCTATTGCAACCGCGTTTTTGTTGAAATAATGTTGTCTATTGCTGAAATAAGTGGAAAACAATAAAAATGCCTGTGAGGAATGATTTGGACCTAAATGAATTGTGTGTGGTACAATTTTGTGTAATAGGTTTTGTAGAATATTTCCCTCAATTCTAAACGACGACACGAACTTTTAACTGTTGCCGTTATATTCCCTGCCAATAATTTTTGACCCTATTCTGATTATTTGAGATATAATATGGGTTCTGTTATAAATATTGTCTCAGTTATATTTTAAAATATAAATATTGTTATAAAAATGTCTATCTTTAAACTAGAAACCAGTAACGTTTACACAATATTGAATTATGTCTGGCACGTTCTTGTTTTTTTTTTTAAATAATGTACAAATATCTAAAGCAAATACGTGGGTAAACTATGATGATTCAAATGAAAAATAAAATATATGTTGAGTCAGATAATAATTGAAACTGGCGTTAAAAAAGATATATTTGCTTAAAGATGTCGCTAAGTGATGAGATTAAATTAGCACAAATGGAGTCAATGTTCAACGTCGTAACAAATTATGTGAGAGTAAATGGATTTGTACTATTGAAAATGTGAAGCTAAGGAAAACTGAAAACATTCATTCTCGAAGGTGGACCTGCTTATTATGAACAATGTTTATCGTCCATTTTCCAATGTTTTGAGTTCATTAAAATCAGTGAATAGATTATTTAGTACACTTGTATTAATCAAATCCGCTTTTCGCTTATTCTTTCTACTGAACACGTTACATACGAACATGAGAGACTTGCGCGCTTGCTGAACCAGCCGCCGCATATAGATCGCTTTAAGTAACATACGTGTTTTAATTATAAAATGAGTCATCCGCACTCGGCGTTCGAAATTGCTTTTACAAATCTTGAAGTCTACTTCATTCAAATATATTTCCTCACATACTAATTTTGTGTTTCAACATGTTGATTATATTTTATAATCTGTGATCATAATAAATGTTATAGAACGTATGAAGTGTTTAAGTGGTAATCATTACATTGAATTTAATTGTGCGCAATATATTAACAGCGGCAGCGTTACTTACTATGATAAATGATTCATAAGAGATATTTTCCACCATAAAGAAGACTCCATTACAAATTTTCGTTGTTTGTTATAATGCATTCGGTATCGTTTAAATCGTGACACATGAGGATGTCAACTCAGACTGTAAATAGGAGATTGGTGGAAGAAGAATATGTATTGAAAAAATAATTTTATGTATCGAATAACCATCACGTCTTTTGTTATCTAACCAAGTGGTTTCGAAAAATCCTGCCAGTATCTTAATTCTATTACTTATATTGCTCGGAATAGAAAAACGGAGAAGTGAAAGTAAAGATAAATACAAGGGGTGCAATAAGTTTCTGAACGTTGAAAGAGTTAATTTAAAATCGCTTTATAGCCACTACAACGTAGTTTATTGTTTCCAACATAAATTATCATATAGTTAGCTTTCCTAAGACAGTAGAAAAACATGTAACAGTCGTAGGTTGTGATAATATCTTTCAATAATTTAAAATATTTTTTTGGGTGACACGAATCAACTGGTGACTAGTAATCGAGCTGTAACAACGCCTTACACCGACCAGCCAAATATTTGATTGGCCAACAAAACAATAGTAACGCCTCCTCGGAGAATGTTACGATCAACACGCCCACCAATCTTTGCCAACGTCCTCGGGTTACCAGCGCTGATCGTGGCAAACTTCCAAACATTTGTTAACAAACAGTCGTCTTTAAGGGCACATTAGTGTATCGAGACGGGTTCTGGTCAATTGTTGTATGCGTAAATAATTTAGGTCGGATTGTCGCGACGCTGATGTATTTATAAGCGGGATAACGACCGCGCTTATATAACTTGGATTTAAAAAGAAATCCGGAGGCGATGCGTCGGCTGTTCTCACGAATCAGTTTCATGTGAATTGACGGGATTACACCAAACACGATTTGAATGCTTTACGCAGGAAGTGTTTCTTTTTCTTATAACGGAGTCGATAATGGATACATTAGCTTATTAGGATTTATATAATCTTACAATGCATAGTTGATTATTTCAATTCATTACTTTCATTTACAAGCATTCTGATGGACAAAATGGTGTCATAATGCTTTCAGTCGTCATTTATATTATTCATGGTAATGAAGGACTGTCAATTTTGCTCATCAATAACGACCACTCAAAAAGAATGTATTTTAAATACTTTATTAACTTACGCCTGTGTTACTTGTGTATCTCTGTGTCTTTCTATAGTGATGTAGTTGTTAGAGCCGAAATCATATTTATTTATATTTTTTTCGTTTATCTTAAATTCCGTAGATATTGTTCTGTTGTAAAGAAAAACCATTTAATATTTGTTATGTGGCGCGTTATTAAAAACTGTTTGATGTTTTGATCTGTGAAATTAAATTGCCTTATGTTCCGAAATTGGACTTAATTTTATTACCACTACTTCGGTTACCCCATTGTACAACAAAAATTTATTTTCATAATGTAGTTAGTGGATGTTAAAGAAAATTAGTCGGCCGTGTTGTAAAAGTGGTTTAAGAATAATAGATAACTTTCACCGTATTGCCTTCCGCGTATCCTCAGACTGGAAGATGTTTGAACTGACCGCCGCCTGGCCGAAAGCCAGCGGCTCACCTGTTGCTGGGACATTATATCTACGCTGAGTGATGACAGAAACACGAGTACAGGGAAACGTCCGCGATGAATTAACTAATTATTCTTTTCGAAGGCATTGTTCCGTAGATTTCATCATAACGACTGGCACGTAAGAAAATGTACGTTGATATTTATTTTAATAACGTCATATTTTAATTGATGTTCAGCATCCTTACTTTTTCTCTCTATTCTTCTTATGTTATTGTCATATCAAAAATAACCCTTGAAATAATATTTTAAAAATTTAAATGTTTAATAATTAAAAAAACATATATAATTTAGAAAGTAATACAGATGATATAATGAACTGAAAACTCGGGTTTCTAATTTGTTTACATTACAAAAAGACCCTTAAAAATACTTTTGCATGAAACAAATTTTGTATTGTATTCATTTACAATTTAAATTCAACTTCGTAAAATATGATGCACAATACCGGTTATGTTTAGATTTTATTTAACGACTTCCCTGCACTGAAGATTCTTGCATTATTTATGATGGAAATCGTATTATGATTATGAATAATTTATTAAAGATTTATGTGGCCGACGCTAAACTATTTTAGATAAATTGCTCGCCGACATAACGAATTTGTTACTGGATTTAACAGTGTGCTAGAGTTTATTAATATACAAATCATGTTCAATTCGCTTCCACCGAGCGATACGTTATTTTTAGAATTAATTTTCATAATTTAATTAATGGAAACAACTGATACTTCCGTTTTTGTGAGTGAGTTGTCTTTGTTAAATCTTTATAAACCCCAAAGTAAAAGGATGGTGTTGATAATTTTGATGTGTTTTTCTGTATATTTTTGTTTGCCTGTGGCATTTTAGATTCCAAACGGCTGAACTGTTTTTTTATAAATTTATGCATTTTTTCAACAAGTCTAACTTAATTTCACATAATGTTCAGTGAAAATGCCTTAGACGACTTAGAATATTTTGGATTTAATATTTACAGCAGCTATAATACAGCAACAATGTTATGACAGATTGCCAGCATAGGTGGTAACGCACTTGGGTTCGAAAAAGCTCTACCAACGTCCAGACTCCACTAATCATGTGACCCTAGAATCGACCCCGGAACATACGTGTTACAACGATAACCATGGGGGCAGAGAATGTTAGATGTAGTATTTATATCGCAGATTTAAATTGTACAATCTTGAGTAATTTATTAAAGAGACAGTTAAATACATGAAGAAGCCACTAAATAATCAACGATATATAAGTTTCACAATAAACCAAAGGCATCTTGCGGATGATGGGTGCCGGTACCACTTTATAAAGTCGCGCTGACAAGAATAATTGTTCGTATAATAATTTACGTCTTTCAAAAACTGGCACACTGTGCACCTTGGCAGAAACAATGAGTTCCGGCGTGAGACCTCGACGTCAGTCGGGGCCGGTGACTAGCCTTCATTTTAATTAGTTTGATGACATTCGAAAATTCTTGTTCCGCGAAAAGGGAAAAGTGAAAATTTAATTAAGGCAATTGAAACAAGTTCCACGTTAGAGGCAATTACGTAAAATTTCAGGCAATGAGTAGCAGAATCCGCCCGTGGAAGCCATTGTACTGCGGTTAACGATTTAGTTTTGTACGGTTAAACCGTAATGGGTGGGTATAAGCAGCAGGCTTGTTAAAAGTTATACCACCTTTCACAATCACTAAGAAAAGTAGAAGGATGTACCTAATTGTGGTCCGTCTGTGACATCATAGCTGCCGAACGATTGTTTTGATTTTAATGTACTGTTTTAATTTAAAGGTTACAAAATCTAAAGTGTTCTTAGATGGATGTCGAAAACAAGGAGGACTTTTTAAGTATGTAGTATGTGAGTGTGTATTAAATTTTCATTTTAAGATTATCTTCATAATAATTTCTAATTGTATAATACCTAATGGCATTAAATTTAATCTTAACCTAAAAATAATTTCACATTTATGCAAGTGACTAGAACCATTTAATTATCTTGAACAAGTATCGTATTTTTAATTAGCCGTCACTCACCTACTCCTCTCGCAGCAGGATTTTCTTATTTAATATTAAAATTAATCTCCCCTTAAATTATTTGTACGAATTTTCTTGTCCACTAAAAAGTTTCATCGCAATTTGAACCCCCTCCTTCCCCATTAAAGTTGCCATTTAACACAGCCTTTGCACTAGTTAACCTACACATCACAAAGATCAAACCATCCAAATTGTATGTCTCTAGCGCCAGCGGTTTAGATATGTGCGTTAATATATAAAACAATCAGTAAATCAGGCAAAAAAGAGCCTACTCTTTTCATAAAGGTCGGCCACGCAGCTGCTACTCCTCAAGTGTTGCGGCTTTCTATGAGAGACGGTGATCACTTTCCATCAGGTGAACCGCTCGCTGGTTTGCCTTATCTATCTATAGAAAAGAATCAGTCCGCTGGTATTATAGTATTAGGATGACGAATATACCATTCTACTTGATAAGTATTAATACAAATGTTTATCTTTCCTCTTTCCAATAAAGCTAGTCTCAAATTCTATCTATGCACGGGTATTAATCATACTGTAATAACAAATTACTATCGCTTGCGGTCAGAAAGAATTTTAATTGCGTTTTCTCAATCTTGGATCACCTCATCTTTTAGTTAATGTTTGTGGACTAAATAAAATAAATATTCAAATAATATATTTATCATGGTGACATCTCTGATTTACGGTAGCAATTCTTATAATGAAGACATTATACAAAGCAAATGTTTATCATATAACTGCTGTACATTTTGTGTAAAGTTCGGGTGTTTGTCGAGATATGCAAATAAGCCATACGCTTGGTGTGTATTATAATGACAAAGGAGTCAGAATTAAATGAGTCGTTGACGAATTTATTTTTGAAAATAAAACTTTCACACCGAATTTTAATTTACAAATACAAGTATTTTTAACGTTCTTTTTTGTATGTATATTATTATTAAATATTACAATTACAAATTATTTACCGTTCATGAACTATGAGGTAGAGAGTAGACTATTCTATATCTACATTCGCATCGGTTATTTAAGACGTCAATGATCCTCTCGATATATATAGATTAAAGATAAAAACAATATTTTGACGTTTCATATAAAAGGTTGTGAATAAGATTTTCAACTGTCATTTGGTTACTAATTTTCGAAAATCATTTTTTGTTTGCCTCCGTGGCTCAGTGGTTTAAGTATTTGCCTAGTAACGCGGATGTCCCGGGTTCGATTACTGGGCCACAGGAGTAGTTGAGTCTGGAAGGCGGTAGTGTTTTCCAAAACCCGTATAGCTACCTACCAAGCTCAATGTCAACCTGCCGCTATAACAACATTTCTGGGTTCCGCCAGCGATACATGATTAGGCGGACATGCTTCATCATCTACGGCCTCATTGTCAAGATCAAGTGAAATCGAAGTCAAATGTTAGTCAATTATAGGTAAAAAAAAATATTAAGTATTTAATAAAACTATGTTAATAAATTGATAATTTAAGAAATACATAATTTCTATCAAGTACTTTTCGCAAATCTCAATGTAAAAAAAAGGAGTTTGAGAAAGGAATACACCCTTTGTCAAACTCACTACTCAATTTTACTTTTTCATGTTTAGTATAGATGAGCTTCTTAGCGTGGTCAACTTTTGACAGACGCTGGCTGAAGGAAAGCGGATTCGAGGGAAGTACCATTGTCCGTACCCGTTCAAAAATTCCACCGCGTACCGCATAAATCTACTAAAGCCCCAGAGAGATGCTCCCGCTGGAACGAAGAGAGATGAGACGTGGTATTAACTTGATCCGTTAGCAAGCAAAACATAATACTGTTTCAAAAAAAAAAGTTTAACCGATGAAAAGCTGAAAAAACCAAGTTTCAAAATAAGACGTCAAAAATATAATTTATTTATTTAAGACATTTTTCGCATACAGTACTTTGATCCCGAGATAGGAAGGTAGGCGAGGTAGGTAGCTAAACAGCCTCTGTAGTACGATTTATCAGAGACCGATTTAAAATAGATATTTTAAATAATTGCTTAAATGTATGTTAACAACCCGACATAACAAACACAAATGTTTGTACTCAGCGCCAATCGAACCTCAAACCCATCATGTAAGAGACACGGTTTGTTACCAGTACCCGAATGGGCGATTTAGTAAATATAATAATAGAAAATTTATTCAAAATTACTTATGTTCGCTTGACACAAACTTGTCAATTCTCTTAAAAGGCTTACCGAAAGTAAAAGAATTGGGAATATTTTTTTTAATTTCATATTATATTTTGAGAACAGATAAAAAAGAGACTTTCCAATTAAAAAATAACATTGAGAAGTGTTTGTTTAAAAGCAATACATTTTTGGTAATCGATTTGTATGGTAAGTGATTTTCCACACTCGCCTAGCTGGCTAACACCTTCAATGTCAATCTGACGCCATAACAGCATTCCTGTTTTACACGAGAAGCATCCTAACCGAGCACGCTTCCACCATCTACGACCTCGTTGTCGCTTAACGTATCATGTAAATTTTAGGTCAACGACGTTTGGTCATAGCCGGATGAAGGAAATGGTTCTCTCTATTACGCCAAATAGAATAATCTATAACTATGAAATAAATATAGTTCGTTTCTTGACACACTGAGTAAGGTATGAAACGTAGTGAGTGAACAGTAAACGCGCGTGACGTCAACCGTAAGAAGTGAGTTTCCCCTTCAAGGAGTTAGCCGAACGAAATAAATAACAATTTCCCCCGCTGCGTCCCCCGACTGGATACGTAGAGCTGGTACACCTGAAAGCGAGGTCGTGTTTTCAATTTCTATTATTCAGTACCCGATGGAAACGGCCGGGGAAGTTTATTTATCTAATATTTGTGTACACTTTGAATGATTGCCTCGGTTGTGCCGAAGTCGCGTTGTAAAGGAAACGTCATTGATGATATGTGATAGACTAGTTTGTGAAAGTAATTTTCTTAATGTGCCATTCGACTACATTCAAAGAAACGCTTATTTTGTGAAAAACTTATTTTCTGTTATCTCGTGTTATTAAAAGATGTTAGGGTTCGAGACTGTGTAATACATTGTCAAGTGTGCAAAATGTGACAAAATAAGTAGCCAAGTGCGTATCGGACTCGTACCGCGAAGGGTTCCGTACTATTAATGCCTTTAAAAGTGCATTTTTTTTATTTATTTTTTTAATTTTTATTATTTGTTGTTATTGGCAATTGATATACAAAATCATTGAAAAATTCTTCCTTCGACCTAATAATGAGATAGATCCCGCTGACAGATGGTCAGACAGACAGTCAGGCGGACGGCAGTCACAGTAATTGGGTTCCGATTATCACCCCCTCGTTACGGAACCCTAAAGATGATCAAGTAATATGTTAAAAAAATCATTAATGAAAATGGGAAAAAGCCTATAGAATTTCAAAACTAAAGCTGCAATCATTTACAATTAATTTCACGCAGATTGGTCAGCATCTCATGTTAACGCGTTCAGTAGTTTGAGAAGAAAAGGAAATCTTTTTATATGTGTAATAATAATACATCCTTACTACATCTTAATTGTATGAACACTAACCAATTCAACGACGCCAGTCTTTATATAATTGAAATAAAATGCATACGTAAGGAATTAATGACAGATTTGTTTGTAATGAGATAATAATAAATTATTATTTTTCATTTCAATATCCAAAACGGCGGATTCTCATTAGCATATTACTATAAAAATTCACAAATACGTCCAAATCGGCACATTTACGAGGAGACATTATTGAAATGTTTAAGCACTTATTTAAATTGAGCACCTGATACCCTCATTGTGATGTAAATACGTCCCTGCCTTGTGAGGGCAGGATTTGATTGATTACAATATTCCGATTCGTTTCTACCCAAAAAAAAATAATACAATCTTCGAATTATTCAAATTGGTCAAAACGGACACAGACTATTTCAGATATTTCCAATGTTAGGAGTTTAATAAGGGATTTACATTTTACAATGAGTGTACGAGTAGTAACGCTTACATTTCATCGGAGTTGTATTCTTTGAGCAATGCTTCCGCCATCTTGCTTTATAAAAAT